>LVVM01000339.1:103221-127258 GCA_001882365.1 Rhizopogon vesiculosus
CAGAAAGATTCCTTCAACCAGGATATCATCCTGTATTTGGTCGGAAAGTTTCAGAGTGCAAACCGGGGAATTCTTTTGGCGAGCTTGCACTGATGTATGGCCACACACGCGCGGCAACCGTGCAAGCAATTGAGCCCTCCACTGTCTGGGCTCTTGACCGCATCACTTTCCGCACAATCATTCTCAAAGCGGCTCACAGACGGAGGACGATGTATGAGCATTTCCTCTCTAGCGTCCCTCTTTTGTCCTCTCTTGAACCAGGAGAGCGCAGCAAGATCGCAGACACCCTTGTCAGCAGAGTATACCCTGATGGAGAAGCGGTGCTTCGACAGGGGGAGATGGGAGATACCTTCTTCTTTGTAGAGGAGGGCGAAGCTGTCGTTACTAAGACACAGCAAGGAGAGGAGGGTGAGTACCGCGAGATTACAGTGGGCCGGCTGAAAAAGGGTGACTACTTCGGCGGTGAGTCTTGCTGGTATTGTTCTCTATTTAGCGATTGAGTAGCTGATGTGTGTCTTTACAGAGTTATCTTTGCTCAGACTTGAGCCTAGGGCGGCAACGGTGAGTGCAGTGCCCCGGACAGATCCGTCGCAGCCCAAGTTGAAAGTCGCGGCGTTGGACGCGCCTGCGTTCACACGACTCCTTGGGCCTCTTCGGGAGATAATGGAGAGGAAGGCGGGAGAGAGCTATGGTCTTTCTTCCAGGTTAAACCACTGATCAGAGGGGCATTTGCACAACATCGTTTATATACCCCGTACCGTCAGCTAAGCTGCAAGCGTCTATGTAAGTCTATTGTTCGATATTTATATTATATGTAATGAGTTTTGCATCGACCTCGATCTCGAGGCCCACTAGTGGTAGTTGTTGATCAGAGTATTATTGTTACAACTCACTGTCAGTTGCTCAGCACAGATCCATGGGTCGTGATGCCAACTATCAGCGTGATCAACGCGTGAATTTTCAAACAATTCCGAGACAATTCGCTTTATTTTGTGGAGTGCGACCCAACTTGACATACTAGTAGTAGTACTACAACCACACTCTTTTCTTGTTTTCTCCCTCGACTGTCTGCTTTCCCCCGTCGCCTGTTGGTGTACGCGGGCTTTTGCTGACATCTTTACTTCAAAGGAATTAAATATCAGAGAATTTATCTCGTCCCTACTCTCACTTATTCGCCACTCTTTTTCTTCACGTTCCTCATGGACGCACTTGATGGTTTGGATACTGGTTTAGTGCGAAGGCAGGGCCTTGCAGGTCAGCTTTCTTTATTATGATTTCAAGTGACTTTCTCAACTCGTGATTGTCACTAGTGATCGAAAGTTTACTGTAAGATATTGATCGTATGTAGAAGTGAACTACTAGCTGAAATGATACTAGCGGTGCGAACCCTACGACCTCTAGTACCCAGGCCACACCGAGCGCTGCTGGTCTTGCTGGTCTTGTTGGTGCTATCACCAGCATTATCCCACCTGTCATCACGCTTCCATCGGGATCTTCTACTACACCCACGAGTACCCATTCGTCTTCTAGTTCGACAGGCTCGACTAGTAGCTCGGCCACCCCCTCAAAAATTGCTTCTACCACCATCTCTACATCGTAAGCTGAGTATCTCTTACGGAGAGCGATATTATGCTGAACTCGTTAAGCACATCTCTAACTTCTTCGACGAGCGCGTCTTCAACGCCATCCACGTTGGCATCCACGTCGGCATCCACGCCGACGGTCACACCTACCGTGACCGCCTCTCCGATCATCTATACTTCCTCTGATGGCACCAGCATAGTCTACGTGACTAGTTATGTCAGTAACAGCACCGCATCTCCCACTTCTACCCCTCCAGAGTCTTTCTTGCAGAACAAGCCTTTGGAAGGCGGAGTATTCGCCTTAGTTGGAATCGTGGTTTTGGTCATCATTTTTGTCATCATAACATTCACCATCCGCCGCCGTCGCCGCAATCGCATGGAGAACGAGATCGCCGATGCTGTCACGTTCGACCCGAGCGTGACTGAGCACTACATAGATGAAGAGAACAGAATGAGCACCGTTGAAAAGTACGGATTCAGTGGAAGTTCTTCAGGTCATGGACATGGCTTTGGCCACACCCCCAACCTTGCATACGCGTCACCGATGCCTGCTCAGTACGGTTACCATGGCCAAGGATACGAACAGGCTGTTTATCGCGTCCCTCAACCTCAGGCCCCCATTTATAACCAGGATAATGCAGTTAATACGGGTGGTGCCAACCTTACTCGCAAGTATTCAGATCGCAAGCCAGTTCCACCCCTCCTCCCGAATCCAGTCTACGATCCCTCTCACTCTCCGGTTTTACCCTCGCACTTCCACAGTCAGGAAGACTCATCCCCGCCGATTCCTCGGTCTTCGAGCCCTTCCGCACCCGCCGCCAATGAAGCGACTCCTGCATTGCCCGATCACTTCGGTGAAGACGATTATTGCGGGGAAGATCCTTACACAGGAGTGCTCCAGGCATGTTGACTTCTCGCTGGACCTTCATTGTATACTTAACGAGTGTTTGCAGGTTACCAATCACTAACTTCATCACTCTAATAATCCCAACATCGTCTATTCCCGATACCCTTACTGTATTTATCCTTCCAAGTGGCGGTCATCGCGTTGTTGATTTCCGATCATAACTCAACCTTGTTCTGAGCGTCACTGTGATAAGCGACGTTATCATTTTTATAGCTATCGTTAATGCATTCAGAAGTGCATTGTTTATTATTATTCAGAGACTCAGAGTCGTGGTTGTTGATTTTTGTTAAGCTGGTGAAGGGTGACTGGTCATCCTGTTTCCGAGCATATTGTATCCGTAGTGCTTGATCTTTACATGAAATCGTGTTCTTTGACTGTTAGATTCAATTGTTGGACATGCATAATCAATCAACCAACTCTACCACCCTTCAATGAGACTTGATTTCCTTGTCTTGTTCGACTGGGCTTGCGCTCTGCTCTCTCAACTGCTCTCCATGCTCCATGGCTTCCCTTGCTGCCAAACGCTTGTCTCGCCGCTCTAGGTACCACACCAGCCAGGTCACTCCCAATGTCGCGGCACACGTGCAAATCATTGCGATCATGCCCTTTTTGAAGCGAGGCGCATCTGTGGCAGGGTAGAAGAGAAGTGGCCACCAGGCGTTAATCGCGTTGTTCCACATGCTTATTTTCCAACTCAGTAGTGCGCTAGCAAGAAAATGAAAAAAAAATACTTCATAGAGGCGAGCACAATAGCACGCTCTTGATAGTCATCGGCACATATCTGGTTAGCCCAACTGCACAGAATAATAAAGTCAGCATGAGCCAATCTGAGAATGCGAAGATGTGGCTGACGCGAATGTGGTGGCTTGTCCAGAGTACGCGGCTCCTGCGAAATCTAAAAAGGGTTGAGCTAAGTGTGCAAAGAGGCAGCCTCGGTAGAGATCACGAACAGTACGCGAAGAATTTCAATCCTGTTGGACTACTCCACACAATGATACAGATCGCAGCGACTGTGCAGCAGAAGCACATGTACACGAGTACTGGCCATCTTGCTCGCGTATAATCTGTCCAGGTAGCGCAGACGAGCGTGGATGCGATGCCGAAAGCCGTTACCCCACTGGGATAGTAATCTGACAGAACTCATCAGGGACAGACATATGCAAGGTAAGGAATGTACCCACCGACTTGCTCGACAGTATAACCGCCGATCGCAGATAGCCACTGGCCCATCAAATTGTTGGAACCGAAACTTTCAGTTTCTCCTGAGACGGCGAACTGCACGAATTGGTGTTTATCCACATTCGCTGAGTGATGGGATAATCATACTTACGAGGAGACTGCACCCGTACCATCGCCAGCGGGTAAGCACTCTCTTAGCGAGATCCCAAGAGAGACTATGGTGGACAACATCCGAGTCAAGACGATCTTGCGAGAAAGCCCGTTCCTGTAGGGGAGATGTGAAGATGGGAGTTACTGCTTGTCTTCGGAAAACATACTTCTTCATTTAGATAAAATACTTTTGTTGTACTTGATGGCACATCAGGGAAAACGAGAAAGCCGTAAAATGCAATCGGGAGCGTGATAATACCGTCGATGATGAACCTGAATCGATAGCTGAGTTCTGGCAAATCATAACGGCACTCTGGTAAAGCTTACAGCCACCGCCACCCGCTTCTCCCACTAACGCCTTGGAGATGTCTTTACGAATTCAGTTTGAAATATTGATCTTTTTGAAAAAAAGGATATCTTACTGGTAGACCGCTGCTTGAAGCACACCAGAGAATCTACCGATCCGTCAGCCGAAGGATCGAATGATGGAAAATCACCTTACAATGTACCGGCTAGACCAGAACTTGTAAAAATTCCTGAGCGTTTCCCCAGTTCCCCAGGTTTATACCAACTTCAGGAACTGCATAAGCAAGCATTACTGAGAGTAACAGAGCACTAACGATCCAAGAATGTAGTGGGTGCCTACAAAAGTCGATGCTTCTGATATGCCTTGGAAGAATCTGATAGCGTACAACTATGCGGCAAAGGTTAGCAGGTAAATAACAGTCTTGCCTCACTGTACCTGTTGAACGTTATGAACACTGCTTGAACTATAACATGAAGTTTGTCAATGCCGTGCTTATTGCATTCTCAGCAACAAAACAAACCAGAATGTGAGCACACCCCATACAATCTGCATTAATGGAAACCACAGTCTTGGAGGGACAACCTGGAGCATTAAATTGTCTAGATAAGTTAAATTGAGCACCGCAGGCAGTATAAACGCTTAAGGCCTACTGGGTATCATTCCGACAATGTAGCCACACGTAAAAATGGTATTGATTTTCTGCGATGCATTAAGACAGGTCGCTGACATATGAGGGCACACACTTACATTGAAGTCATTTCCTTGCATGTTGAGGTCTTCCTTCATTCCAGATACATAAGCATTGTTTACGTTTGCTCGATCAAGGTCTGGTTACAAAAAGTTAGACACCATATATCATGTGGCATTATGCAAGCTAGAATGGAATATGCTTCGAGTCCCATCGTGGTTGGGCGTGACCCTGAAGGGCGCTTTTCTGCCCCCACACTGTAATGAATGCAAAGTGTCTACTCGTGGTGCCAGAGCCAAACAACCTAACTCACAGTTCGTGAAATACTACCACCGCAACGGGACTCGGAGTCAGCGCTGTTCACATGAAGTTAAGGCAACATACCATAAGACAGCAGTAGGACAAAATGAACCAGTCTAATTTGAAGAGCAGCCTTCGCTCCAACTTCGATGAGGGTATCTCACCCCAGAGAAACTCCCTGACAATTTGCCAACGCATTTCGCGGGATACAAGCTTTTGAACCCAGTCACTGAGGCGATAGCAAGCTCTTTGACATATACTATTGTCACGTGGCCACTGTAGAACGTATCTACGTCCGTTGAACTGACTCCGTCACGGTTTCAAGCCGCTAATACGTAGGCATGGACAGTTGCCATCGTTGTGAACGTTTCGTCTCCACCGAACGATCCAACAACATTAGATGCATCGATACCGAACTCTAATTTTGCACCGAAGGCTAACATCGGTAGTACTCATATGTTGCTCATATGCACGCATGCGTCGTTGCAGTGACACTGCTGGGAGTCAGGTGAGTTTTTTTCTTCTTCTTCATTTCAACATGTTGCGGCACGTTCGAACGAGAAACCACTCCATGAAGAACGCGCAATAATCTACAACCATAACGCGGATGTCCAGCAACTAGCGCTGCGCCCTATAAAGCCAGGAATCACGATTCAACCATCCCTGTCTTATCGCCTTGATAGTTGCAAGTACACGTACTGGCTGTGCGCTGACCTTTCTGTCTTCCCGTGGTACTCCAAATCAAATCATCAGACGCCGAAACGGTCAGTGAGCTAGTCCTGGAAGGTCTTTGCTTTCCGTACGTATTATACCGACGTAGTGACGCGAGAGGCATGCAACTGGCAGATAGAGGCATCATCGAGGTGCCGTGCGGCGTGCATATACCAGTCCTTTGTTTCTTATGTGGTTCCCGCTTCATGCAGCGCGGACAGACGCCGGAGTCGTCATATAGTGTTGCGCAAGAGGACCTTAAGAGCTTAACCCTGCAGTATTTGATTTATCCAAATTGTCACTACACCCTGCTTGTGACACAGAACATAGAGGTTAGGCATATAACTCGCACCTTAGCATGGTAGTCCAGACACGAGACTATGATCGACGCATTTTCGCACACATTCGTCATGGTTTCGAGAAAGAAAATTCGACGCAAATACTCGCTCGACCTCGCGTGGTATCATATTTTGCTACGGGACTCGCAGGATTAGCTACTGATTTGAACGAATTTCATCGGAGAGGCCCGTCGGACATACTGCACGAAGTGGCGGGGATCAGTGCACACATTAACAAACTAAAATCGTACATGGACGCTCGGGCTACTCTCCAAAATACTCCTCCACGAGTGCTTGTTTCCTCAGGGCTAATAACACACCTTCCATTTCTTCTCTCGTCGGGAGTGTCGGTGGCATCAAATCTTCCGGTGACAAAAATCCCAAGTAAGTAGCGGCTGCGCTCGCGTGCGCGCGTATCGAGTCTGCATCATTCGACTGCATTACGTCTGCCTTTGCTGAGCCATCTACCACAACCTTGCGGGGCCGTTTTGCCTGCTCAGGTGCAACCGACTCTCCATTCACCGTGTCCATCTCGGTATCTTCCTCCTGCGCTTTACGTTTGCTAGTGACCGGAGGTTGAGGTGGAGAGTGCCCGTCTGATGGGAGCGGAGGTGTACTTGCTGAAGGCCCACGAGGCATTTGTGGTATTGGGTCGTCAGGAGGGAGGTTGAGGATTTCTCGGACATTTGTATATTCGTCTCGCCATTCTGCAGAATGCAAAGTTAGAGTCAAATCGATGACACTCATAGATATGATTGTACCTTCTTCCTCTGCTTGACGTTCATATTCGAGCAACTTCCCATCTGCTTCGTCGAGGTCACCAAAGTATACGGGGCCCTGGTTCATGAACTTTTTGTAGAATGCAAGTGCTTGGTTTTCTTCCTCCTCTTCCTTCTTTTTGCTCTGGAAAAGTTCTCGCACACCTGGGAGATCTTTCGCGCGACCAAAGTATCTGAGGTTTTATCAGTAACAACTTCAACGATTGTTGTGGAGCTGTAAACGACGAACTTGTATCCTTTCGTTCCAGGTACTTCCTTCCCATCATCATCAAGCATGGCTACATTCCGGCGATAGTTGGCACCTCCTAGTGCAATAATCTGGTTCTCCCAATGCCGCTTCTCCCGCATCAATTTGTTAATCTCATCGTTCACATCTCGAACTTCGTAGTCAGTTAAACCAGCTGATGGTAAATGTGTTTATGTCAACTCGTCCGAACCAAGTCACGGAAGGGGCGCACCATCCTGTATCTTGGATACTTTCCGACTCAACTCCCTCAGAATTTCTCCTCTCCATCGTTCGCACTCCCTTAAACTTTTGCAGGCGCTCGCCATCTTCGGGCGACGATCCGCGCGCGTCCCGAGACCAAGTTCAGCAGCTTGTGCCTCTCGGAAACGGTACAGCATCGACTGGGCTTTCTCTTCATTACGGGCCTAGTTTTGACAATGACGTTTAGCAACTGCGCAAGCCTACTAGTCATTTATCGTGGTGCCTACCATTGTTAGATATTAGACTGCAGGACAAGGCAAGCGAGGACGTGCAAACGCCGAGGTGCTGCAAAGGAGCTGTCGAGTGTAAGCAAGAAAGCCGAGTTCTGAAGTTAATGATATAACCCTAACCTTAGAGAAATGATTCTGTTCTGGGCAACCAACTTGAGTCGAGAACTGCACGCCGGTTCATCTACATAATCATCCTAAGTTTATCGGGGCTTCTAGCATTCCCGACCAGTACTCTTCCAGACGCAACCCAGGCTCTTTCTTAACTATCTGCCATGGCATCGACATCATCTAGTATCGTTTTTGATGACATCTTTACGACCGATGACATCGACAAGGATGGCAAAAAATTCGATCGAGGTCCGGACTTGCCCATGCGCATCAATTTTTACCTCTGATTGACATATGCTATATAAAATCAGTATCTCGTCTATACGCTCGTTCGAAGAATTATGGCATGACTTTGACGCTTGACTATAATACCGAGCTCCTCCCTATGGCGAATGGGGACAGCTTTGCACTGGCCCTTGCTTCGTCCCTGTCGCGAGACGGTGGTGCACCCACCGCAGATGGCGAAGATGGCGAAGACAAAGACAGAGATGTGTGGAGACCAGATGGTAAAGGAAGGAGAGGCTTGGAAGAAGATTATGACTATGTAATGTATGGGAAGGTGCGGTTCTGTCTTACCATCATCCATGGGTCTGAATTTACTCATTGATCCCCCAGGTATATAAGTTTGATACAGGATCATCCGACACTGTGTAAGTTATTTGCATGTTCGCTGTCTACTTACTCTCGCTCATCCTCTGTAGCACGGCCTACGCGTCATTTGGCGGACTTCTACTATCGATAACCGGTTCATTCCGTCACTTAACCAATGTTGTTCTCGGTGATCCCGTCTACGTATTACTCAGAAAATGATCGTGGATATTTGAACTGTAAAGTACTCCACTCGGGAAGCTCTAATTGTGACTCATGTAGTAAGCAATCGTGATGCATGTAAGTTGGTTCTACAACACGGATGGTAAAGCCTTCGTAGCCAAGCTGCGGCACTGTATTTATTCAATACTACGTATTCGAGTACAAAGCGTCATATAAAAGGCGTGAAAGCAAATGAGGAGGGGAATAGTGATTAAGCCTAGAATGAATAGAATGTAATACAGATGTACGTAAGGATGAACCCGAGACACGACCAAGGAGAGGGGGACCTGAAAGCACAACAGAATTCCGACATCTATACACTGACAACAATTGAACCCCCAGATCAATGGACTGAGAGCGGCGACCTAGGACTGCTTCGAAATTTGAGCCATCCTTTAAACGTAACGATGCAAAAAGTCCAGCAGAATGCAAAGCATGTGATGGCAACGGCAACATTGAGGAACATCATCATATCTATTCATTTATCAGTACGGAGGTACTACGGAGCAGAGAACCGCATACCGTCACGTCCTTTCCGCATAGCGGTAATGGTTACTTCTTCAGTGCTGAATATAAACATCAAACCACCACATGCGAGAAAAAAGCTTCCGAGAGCTTCTGTCGGCGGCCGAGAGGGAAGAATAGAACGAGGAGGGCCAATCCAGACAAAAAAGTAGGTAAGACATCTTAGAACCGAATATCCCAAAAGGAGCCATCCCCATAGTTTGTGTATCTGGACCTGTTTCGACACAGGTTTAGCATGGAAATAAATAAATAAAAATTTCAAATTCACCTGGAAGAGATAGGTTTGTGCATGGGCACTCATCGCTGCACCAGTAACACCAATAACGAGGGCAGGGAAAGGGTTGAAACTACCACGGTAGCTCGGGGGTTCTAATATACGGGATGCATCAGTCGGGCCGAAAGCAGCTGCAGAAGACGCTGCGAGCCAGTGGCGAACACGCTTGGATTCTATCCCCATCCCGACGAGTCCAGCGAACCAAAACATGACCTGAAAGATTCTGAGATATGAAGAGGTGGGTCAAGGCTAGTGACATACAGCAATGCTTATATGCTGTACTTGCTTGGTAGTGTAAGGGTCACCAGGTTGAACACCAAAGCGTTCCATCCAGGTATTTGTGATGCCGTATAGAAAAATCACCAGCGACTCCGCAAATTCAGCAGAGACACGTTCGCCAGTTGGCGAGATATTCCAGGCCCACCCTAGCTCAGAGAAAGATCCAAGGAAACGAGCAAATGTAACCAAGCCATAACACCAGAAAATACCGCCCTCTGTAAAGCTTGTAAATGCCGGTGCTTCCATGTAGTACGAATTCTACGTACTGACGAGATGTGCAAGGCAGCCATTTATATAGCTCTCGCGACAGCCACCAGTATATACGACAATACCTGACAACGTCACACCGAAAGCCGCGAAAACCAGCGCTCGCTCAAGTGTAGCGAAGGCTCCTTGAGCAATGCGTCGGATGAGAGTAGCTCGTGGCTTAATGAAACCCGGAAATTTGAAATCATCCAGGGTGTCATCAGAATGCCGAGAACCCTGGGAGGAATCAGCTTCAAACACAGTCCTCTCTGATGAGCTCGACCGCGTATTACGGTGGACATCCTGACTAACTCGAGGATCGTTCGCCCATGGTGCCACCGTTTCATCGTCGACTCCATCATCCGAATACTGGGTTTCAAAGGGCTGATTCCGTTGCACGTGATGGGGTTCTTGAGTCTCAGCGGGCCCCGAAGGCCTCATCTGGATTACTTCGAATTCTGGAGGATCTTCCACGTCCAAGAAAGTATACTTGGGTGTGACATTGTCGACTTCGCGTCCCAAAACGACATTTCGCCAGAATGGCTGGAAGGCGAAATTCCTTTTGTCAATGCTCTTCAGGAAAGCATATAGACGAACGACAAAGCGCGCAATATCGATCGCAGAGAGGCATAGACTCAAGATTAGAACAAAGTAACCATGAGATGCATGGGTTGAACCCTCGTACCTATGGATGCAGTGTCAGAAGGCCAGGGAAATGCCGTAATATTTGGCTTACATATCCGGTGTCAATTTCCTGTACAATGCACCAGACGTACACCCAAGTACACATAAGCTGTAGAACGTGATTATGGCGAATCCATGCCATGAATGGTTTACGCTGCGCATTGCTATGCCTACATTGCCCATTCAGAGTTAGCTCGAAGGCATACGACGCACCGATCTCTTACCGGCAGGTAAGGCGACGAAGAAGGCGAGGGTCATAAAGATCACATGGAGGGCCATGAGTCCGGTATAACGGGGTACCGATGAGTCGCGATCCTCAATATCGATAGACCAGTAAGAGGGAGGGGTGGGATCATGCCACTGGAGGATTGCAGTCTCGTTCAGCTCCGTCAGAGGTGCGCCGTGATGCATGTGCATGTGATCATCGTCACGTCTTGAGACAATGAAGTCTCCTGATGATATCGATTGGGCACGAGAGTGTTCTATACGTGCCTCCGCAAGTGTAAGGTCGACTGCAGGGACAGCCACCACTAATAGGGGCCCGATGAGGACGATGACGAAGACAAAAGCATTAACAACAAGCGACAACGAATGCCTGCGCATTCCTGGACTTTTGACTCTGCGCGCAACGCAAAGTGCAAGGGATGAGAAGCAGCGGTAGCTGGCTGATTATGATATCATCCTTATGAATCTTTTCCTCCAAGCACTTTTCCTCTTACACTCAGCAACCCCTGGAAGTTTGGTTGGTCAGCAAAGCTCTGACATCACGAGCTGTATCTTACTAACTGATATCCTGGCTGACTGAATTTCACCGAGTCATCTGGAAACAAGCCATACCGGAAACATCCAATGAGCGCTTGCCAAGCAATCAACATATTCGGTAGGTGCTACGCCAGGATTAATCATTTCAAAATTGTTGTCCCGTGTTGCCCCTCGGTAATTAGTTCATCCACCAGTATATCGTTGGGTGACATTCCAGTGGCCTATCATATGAATTTCTGCGACCTACGATCGAAGGTATGGATCACAACGGCCCGAGGTCCACATACAGGTCTCGTCACTGTCAGTTCGTCCGGTGCGTGCATCCAAATGAAATCTAACACATTGTTCGACACTTGATCTACGTATTCCATCGCAGGAAGGCAAACAGTTCCAGCAGAATACAGAGACGATCCCCGAAAACACGGCCATCCTCCGATAAAGCAATTTCAGCTATCCAACGACGCAGATGGACGGGAAGAAGACGTGGCAGCCCCTCATGAAGTAGAGGTTGTCCCTGGGTTTTAGGACACAGTCACAGCTAACACTAGCACGAGAATTCCCTTCATCAACGACAACAGTGGTGGAGTTCTAAAAGCTTAACTTGGGCCATGACTCAGCCTGCAGCACATATGTTGGCATCGAGGACGCATGGATGAAGAAGCACGCGGATAACATGGTGATATTATGCGGAGCTGGAGATCAGGACTGCGTAATCCGCCAGAGCTCCCATCCATATCCAGAATCCAGTCCAGCCACATCCGACAAACCCTTGCCAGCAACTCGGACGGTTCTCAAAATCCGTTCTCCAAAGAACGCGTGCGAGCTGGGCAGCTCCGAGACCGAGGCCAAGATAGAAAGGCGCCCCATGAGCATTGAGAGCGCCTGCAAGACCAATCAACGAGATGGTTGATGCCGAGAGCGCGCCGAGGATTGGGCGGGTCTGCTCCCCGAAGAGAAGGGCTGTTGAGTGGATACCGACATTTACGTCGTCTGTTTTATCCTGCGATAGTCAGAAGGTAGAGTACCCGGGGTGCAGCAAGACCTACTTGATGTGCGTATATGCTATCGTATACAAGAGTCCAGAATGCCCCGCCTGCATATAGAGGGAGACAAACACTCCAGCTGACTGCCCCAGCGACTGCAGACCAGCCGAGTAAAGCTCCCCAATTAAAAGCGAGTCCTGTTGGGATAGTTACTTCAGTCATGCAATACGATGGAAACGACCACAGCACATACCTAGTACGGCTTGCGGCCAGTATGTGATTCTTTTCATGAACGGGTATATGGTCACCAAAGATAGGGAGGACGCTCCAAGGAAAATGCTTGGTGGGTGGGAAGGTCATGCTTGTCTCAGTGGAGCGAGAGCACTATGATGCGTACCTGTACCAGTTCAGTTGTAACAACACTCCCAGTCCCACTGTTAACTGCCCGGCTAAGAACACTAGCGCTTGTCTTTGGTTGATGTCACCTCTCGCAAGTGGTCTACTCTGTGTTCTCTCTGTAATGACGCGTCAATACAAAGAAGACGCGACCATGACGAATGTTCTACTTACCTACTGCTTTGTCTAGATTTTTATCCCACATATCGTTAATTGTGCAACCTGCGCCGCGCATAACCATTGCTCCGAGCCCAAACAGTCCGAGGTACGTCAGAGGCGTTGTTACTGGTGCCTCCAAGGCATACGAGGCCATGGTTATAGACCATGCTAGGTGAAGGAAGGATGAGCCAGGGAGAGACGGACAATCATGAATCCGCTGGACGCACCACACGGGTAAAACAGCAGCAGGGTTCCAATTGGCTTGTCAATTCTTGTCAAGTAAAGGTACGGTCGTATTTTTGGTGGGAATCGATCGACCCAGGTTGTTGGTGCGGTTGGTGGACCTGCTGCCCCAGATACATTACGCCTCAATGATAAAGATAGGATGGCTGGGTTGCTAGCAAGTTGCCTGCCTGTTGAAGACGTATGCCTGATCCATGATATATTGCACTTTGACAAATTTTTCGTCAAAGAACTCCCTGCTAGCAGCCTGGGGAACCGAGTTAGTGCAATCATGTTCAAGTTGGTCAAGTTGGTAGTAACGTTATGCACTGCTCAAAAAAATGCATTAGGCATGCGATCTCGAGCGACGCCCAAGAATTCCATGTTACACACTCCTTGTCGACTTTCCACATCCGCAGGTCACATAATTATTATACGCATCGTGTCAGCATTTCGTGACTCGTACCTGCATTATCCAACTTCTAATCGCGATCCACCACGGCCTAGTGACTCATGACCCCATCAAATATTATGTGGTCCATGGTGATGTGCTCCTTTTTTTGGTGGTAATTCTGGCTGGTGGTTATCATAGGTCTGTCAGTGCTCATGCATTCATGTATCATGCATCATGCATCATGTCCCAAGCCAAGCTGATATGTAAACGATGCCACAGAGTAATAATGCATACAAAAACTACGAAAACAACACCGTTCATTCACCACTCCTTGGCGAGTTTGAACGACCATTCCCAGTCTGAGAATGCCGCATGTCAGTTGAGAGATCATTTATCGCAGTTTCTGAGAACAAACCTGCGAATACTTCCCCATCATCGTCCACAACGCGGCTTCTTGCATTATACGTTCCCGTACGTGCTAGAAGCCCCGACGGAGATTCTTCTTCAAATTTCCCCTCGTGTGGCTTCCCTTCGGGGTGGGGACTGAACGACCCAAGCATTTGCTCGATCTTGCCCACTGCACAGGTTATTAACATCAAGGACCTAAATCGCAACGGGGATTCAACTGATACCTTTGATACCAGAACGTTTGACCAGCTGGATGTACCGTACACCCTTTGCAGCAAGCTTTCAGGAGCTACCAACCGACAGAGACAGGCTACTCACAGAAACAATTGAGTGGTTCACCTTGAACGTGATCCGAACGCTGTAATAATATCAGTTTTGCAGCATCGAAAAGCAACTCTCCAGTACACGCACGTATAGTCTACACCCTCCTTGATAGTGATAGGGTTCTTCTTGATATCGGCCATCTTGGCAGTATCGTCCATGGAGAAGACAAGTGGAGCGGACAGTGAGGGTGAATGAAGCTCAAGGGTCAGAACTGTTAACTGCAAACTGTGAAATCCAATAAAGAGAATAGTGGAACAACATACTCTCGGACCAGAGACCGTGGATGTTGCTCCAGGTGTAATACCAAGACTGGCTTTCCACCGTGCCAAACTCTCATCTTCTGCGTCAAGCTTGGCATATTCATCCGCTGATTTAGCAGGACCACTTGGCTTGTAGCCTGTCGGACAGATTCAATTAGCTGCTTATTCCGTTGTCCGTACATCCAGTGCTAGCCCACCTTGGGTGGCAGTGGGCTGCAGATCCTCAAGGTCGTCGGCCTATAGTAACACCATCAGCAATCGATCGCAATCGAGGGCAATGTTTAACACGTACTGAAGACATTTTGAAGGTGAAACTCCAGGCTTAGATGGCAATGAAGAGGTCGATGAGTGGCAATAATATGATGCAGTTTCCAGGCGTCCGTTGGCAGTGCCATTCCACTTATCTACTGATCAGATTTCACACGCCTTCTCGAAACTTCAAGCTCAAGCTTCAGTCAATTGAGCCTCGGCCTCGACGTCAAATTTACAAAAGTAAATCTGGACCAAAACTACATATCAGATGTGGAGCCTAGAAGTTCGAGACTCGGCTTTAGTTGCGGTTTGCAAGGCCAATATTCACCACACGCAAAAGTGTTTCAAGATAAGTCGGATGTATCACGGATAAAAGGATTCGTAATGGTATATCGATAACAGGTCATATCCGATCCATACAATAACATGTAGAAAACCACACATAAACAGCAAGTAAGCATAAAGAGCACAAGGTAACACGACTGTAACACGATAAAACGACAACTTGAAATCTTCATGTAAAATGCGACACACAAACCAATAACAGGGCAAGCATGCGCTGAGATGAACTATGGCGATTGCTGAGGCGATGCATTATGCATGCTTTCTGAAAGTAAAGCGTCTCAATTAGTTTGTGACTGCTACCTGACATCCTGACACGAACCGCCTTTGAACCAGCATTTTCCCTTACTCAGGTGAAAGCACTTCGGGCCGTTGGGACATACGTGACCCCAACAGCATCGGTCGCCGTATGGGCACTGGAGGCCTGTTACACCCAAGTATTTAGTAACGTATCGCTTATCGGCTGAAACAACATGCCATTTTTTAAGAAATTACAAGGAGCTTTCTTAGCGTTAGCAGCCAGAGTTGCCAGCTGATCTGGCGTTAGGACATAGTCATGTGAATATTTACAAGCCCCCTGAAATAACGTTGTTAACGAAGTAAGAAAGGCTCGCGGTCTATACTTACGCCTTTAGTGCAGGACATGAGATAGAATTCATTACAAGGTGGGGGAGAATCTGTAAATGCCGAATGTCTGGATACTGACATCATCTAACGCAATCTTAACTCACGCTTATGAAGGGGCTGAGAACCGTTATCAACATCAACAATGAACCACGATAAGAAGATAGTCTCACTAAGGTCGGGTCGACCAGCCGGCCATTCACGGAAGAGGGTATATTGGGGGGTGAGTGCGGTGTCGGTAGTCCACCAGATGTAAGTATGGGACTGAGACCATTAATATTCAATGGCGGAGGCGTCCTCGATGGTGGCGAGAGCCTCTGGTTGATGAACAATGTGTCCACCGTCAGAATCGGTAAACGGTGTTTCTGCGCATAGTTCGGACTCGCGCGGCAGGCCTCTAAGAAAGCAACTTTTCCCAGAAGTCCGTCATTTTGTAAAGCAGCAATAGTCGGTGCATAAGTGTTTTCCTGACCGCCTGTGTTACATCAATGTCTGCGGGCGGTAATGAGCATCGACAGAACTTGCCGGCAAAGAAAATTCGCTGAGTTTGAGGGAAGCGCAGGTACGTTTGCAGATACTCTGAACGATCGTAAGCGACGGACGTGATCATCAATCATCATGTACCGACCCGTAATTTTTGTGAAGGTGGCGTCTTTGCCGTATCCGACATCAACCAAAATAAACCTAGGCGAAGACTGGCTGAACCCCATAATGAAAGCATCAAGTTGCTCTGGGGTACATAATTTATGGCGCTCGAGAACACCGGCCAGTACGGCTTTGTTAAAGTAAATCGTTACCCAAAATGACAGTCGACCAAGGACGTGAATATCTTCGCTGGTTAAATAATCGGCGACAGCCCTAGTCAATTGCTGTGCAGCTTGACGGCCACCTTCGTGGCCTTGCCTAAGGAGCAAGTCATTAAATATACAAGCATCCCCATCAATGACACAGAGGACGAGTAGGCTCTGACTCTGCATTTGCAATTACGAATGATCTTAGTCGGGCCGAGTGGTGAATAGACTGACCATAAAAGTTTCCATTGATGCCACCTGAGCATTCAGAGAAGCCATCCTCCCTTTGAGGGCTTTGGCCTCCCTGTCAGCGCCTTCGAGGGCAGTCGCATGGGCTTGTTTCCAAACTGCAAGCTCAACCTCGAGGTCAGCTAAGCGATTCTCGAGGTCAGCATTTCGTTTAACTGTCGCCGACGATAGGTCTAGATGAAATTAGATCACAAGCAGATTCCTGACATGAGAAAAGTACACACTCAGAAGCCTGCCCAGCGTCTCATCCCTTGTTGAAAATTTTCGAATCAACAACTCAGTTGGGTAGACCGAACGACCCTATAACTTACCAGAGCTGCTGACTGACCTCTGCTACCGGAGACGTTGCCATATGGATGGGCAACGATGAGATACAGAGTGGATATTAGGGAGTGCAAAGAATGCTAGCGAAAATCGGCAGCCTTTTAAAACCATCGAAGCCACGATGTTTACCTGCAAAGGGGCTGGACCATTAATCAGGCTAGATCGCGGGGTTCCTGCAAGGTGAGAAGCGCTGCCGATAAGGGAATCGATGAGATGAAGGACGACATCCTCCAAAGAGGGCAAACTTATTTGGCTTCGAAGGTCACGAGAACCATTTTAATGGAGCCGCGCGCTTCGTCAAGAACCACTTGTACGTGCTCACGTACGTCAATAGATAAATTCCATCAGCGTTTACGTTTATAATTGTCCTCCGCCATGATCAAGGAGTTGAAACAAACTGAACTTTGATGTCAAGCTTTTAAAAACGTGACTTTGCAAACGCATATATGTACAAATAGGCCGATTCCATTACCGGCAGGACAGCCTCAAGTTCTGTTCAAGAAAAATTTATCATAAAATCGAGAAGAATGCATGTTAATTTCAGTTGTTCGGCTGGCGATGCATCCCCACTGAAGCGAAGATCAGAGTTGTTTCGCTTAAAGGATAACGAGATGTTTTACCAGCGACGAATTTGCATTTTCCTAACTTCATGTAATAACAAGTTGTTCCATGGGGGCACGAATGTCCGTAAACACAGTCGTCCCCAAATGAACAGTCTCCGCCTGAAGAACGAGTCAGACACCTGAGCCAAAGTGTGAATGGGGGAGGCAAACCTTCATTCGTAACTTTACAGGGCGTCTTCTTTGCATTTTCCTGTAGTTCTTCATAATGTTCTTCCTCCAAGAGATAGTCATGCGAATATTTGCAAGTCGAACCGTGCCTGCATTGTGCCAAGTAAAATAAAGTGCACGGGGGTGGAACATCTATGTGTTAAATATCAGCGTTAGCTCGCAGCAGTGAAAAACCAGTTGGACATACGCTTAGACAAAGCCTAGCAGCGATTTAATCAGAAAGACGTCAACAAACGTGCGAGGACAATGCGGCTCACCAGTCGAGGATCGATACGTCGCTGTCTCGGTGGAGAGGGAGGGGACAATCGTGGGAGGCGGAATGGGATCTCGCTCGCTTCGCTGGATTCACTACTCTCACTTGGCTCCGCCTCTGGACTGCCGAACCGTACTTGTGGTGCTTGCAATGCTGATTTATAACTTTGGAGACTTTGGCGTCGAGCCATTAATCCCTGCCCTTCTCCAAACAGATGGTTTACACCAGGCGGAGCAGCAGGAGGACTGATTGGCGGCGGTGCGGCACTCAATTTCGGAGTAGTAGGTGCTAGTCCGGGCGGAGGGCCAGTCGCAATGATGTTATAAGACGGTGCCACGAGTTTGGTTGGCATAAACAGCTCAGGGACCCTGAGCTCAGCCAGCTGCAGCGCCTTGATATCAACCGCTACGTCGGAATAACCAGGCATGAGAACAAGTTTATCACCAAAACCAGAGGTAATGACAGAACGAAGGTTGTGCACGTAGCCATTGTCATGGCATCCTGTTTGGCGGGAGGTGAGCGAAGTGTGTGGAGGGTGGAGGGTGGAGGCTGAACTTACCTCCGAAGAATATCTTGTGAGTGTGGGGAAGTCGAATGTTATCTTCAAGATGGACTGGACGTTCAGAAATAACATCAATATCCTCGTGCAGACCACCATGAGCGCGAGCTCACCTTTAAGCTTTGCATCAGCTGCTTCTTTACTCCCCCCTACGTCGACCATGATAAAACGTTCAGCAGCTTGATTAAAGCCCATCATGAAATCATCAAACTTGGCTCTGACCGGTGCCATACCCACTCGGCCAAACGTGTCTAACAGGCCGCGTTTGTGGTAGAAGAGATAGACCCAAAGCTGGTATTGTTCAAATCCCTCGGCAGACATGAATTGGCGAATGCGTTCGGTCAGTTTTCTTGCAGCAGCTAGGCCACCTTCCTGGCCTTGGCTCATCAACTCTTGAGTAAAGATCATTCCGTCACCGTCAAGAAGACATATAACTCGTTTGTCCAACCCCTACAACGTTTCTAGTTATAACGAGCCATCTAGCCCAAATATAGAACGCACCTTTAAGACGTTCAACTCGTGGATCAAATCGTTTATTTTTTCTGTTTGTCTTCGAAGTTGCTCTTCCTTAGCAGAGTACGCAGTTTTGAAAGCGCCCAAATTTGTTGAAAGTTCGAGAATGCGGTTCTCATAGAGATTTGCATTGTTCAATAGTTCCTGTATTTCACCTGTCGAATATGCTGTGGTCCCGGATGAATACATTTCGCGTCAGAGCTTGCATACCAGAAAGGTGCTCGAGAGTATTTCGTCTGTATAATTATCATTCCGTGCCCCAAATAGCAAAGCATTCATGGGAGCACCTACATTGGATATTGGATAATTCCATGATTCTCGCTTGCGTTCATTGTGGTAGCAGCAAGGTTGAAGAGAAGTTGGACAGGACAAGTACGCCACTCTAGGACCACTTATAAACAAACCCCTTTGACGTGATCCCCGTCTTTGTGTGTTGCCGACTGTTGGTCAAAGCGATGCATGTGCTGTGTGCCATTAAGACGTATTTCCAATGCAATGCTAAGATATCGATGCGGCAGCCATTTTTGAACGTTTGAACTTCCACGCGTGGCGTCCTGCGCCTTTGCATGCAGGCAGGCATAAGGGCTTCTTGTTCACACGTCTCCAACGCACGCAAGTAATCAACAAGTAATGTATCCGAAGATGTGACCACGAGAAACAAGATTACCGGGCACAACAACGGACTCCCAGAGATCTCAAATATTGACCGAACGGGTCTGCGTGCCAGCTATATGATGAAAGATTGCCATGAGTTCATTAAATCATGCGACCCCAGCCAGTGATGAACCAACATGTTTTCTCAGCAAGGCAAAGACAAGGTCGCAGAGGGACATCAAAACTGTATTCCTTTGCCTCGAGGACAGGTGGACCCTGAGACATAGTCAGATACCTCAGCCCCTCAGCCCCTCAGTGGTTTACTCCCACCTTCATTCATGTAGTGACTGTGCTGCTGTTGATCTCTATCCGCTGGCGTTACTGTGAACTTGAATCACAATCATGAGTTCCGAACTGCTCTCCATTTCAAAGAAGATAATGTCAGTGATAAATTCTGTGTCTTCTGTAGATTTGCACCAGTGCAACAAAACTGACACTGATGACACGAACGTTCATAATGACAAGGAAACAACCCAGCAAGTTTAGAATTGACACGGCGCCGTGATTTCCTTCCTATCGCAGCAAAGGATACGGACTGGCCGTATACCTACCTGCACTTGAGTGAGGATGACTAACCACTAAGCATGAAGATATCCGATGTTCGCAGTCGTCAAGGGTTTGAATTTGCTATATTGTGTCAAATCCATCAGTAATCAGTGAAACAAAGAATGTTCACGTAACCGTCATGGAAGATCCTATGAGATTGAAATTGTGAATGGAAGGTTTGCGACAAGTCTTCAATGATGTCATCAACCTGAGAAGTGATGATCACCTGTCATTTGACAATTACTTTCGGGCTTCGTGTCTGCAACTTGCTTGTTACATCCAACTTGATCAGCCTTATATCGTCAGTGTTGAAAGCAAAACGCTCCCGTTATAAAAAATGTATGCTCAAGAGATGGTAGTGCGTTGATGATGTCATGATTGATTGGAATGCAAGAAGACATTGCAACCTTCGCCTTCCTGAGAGAAGATAGCGTCGATGATCTCCGTCGATGAAACGCACAAATGGCTGGTTTCAGCTCTATAAGTAAAATAAGTCGCTGGGAGAGCTGAACATGTTGAAAACATGCCATTTACTCTGAGCTTCTTGTTCCAGTGCTCCATATCAAGCTGACTCAATCAACTTCTTCCGAGAGTCGCTTAATCACCGTTGTGAGCAGTGTCAAAAAGAACCTATGATCTGGGTGGTAAACGACCTCGAGGGCGGCAGTGCCGAGTTATTGAGTGGAGTGTACTCGGGAACTGAATCATCCAATTCGCGTTAGTGAACTGAGGAATCAGGATGTTAAGTAAGTGAAAGTACAGTCACGCGATGTGTCCAGACGCGTGTGTGGGAATTGCTTACGTGGACGCGTCGTTCGATCACTTGGTTCGCGTAATTTATGTTCAATCCTATCCTCCTCATTTCGCGACATCCACCTCGTTCTTCCAGCTCTATATTCTCTAACTTTCGTATTTACATTCTTTGATTGCGTCTATGACAGACATCTATTCCTCCCTCCAAGTCTCGCCCAAGAAAAAACGCAGACTCATTAGTTCAGATGACGAGACCACTTTCACTCCGAAGAAGCTTCGAACTGCGTGAGGCCCTTTCTTAAAGCTCTTGTCACTGCATCATTCTTCTCATGAACAACTTGCTTTAGGCCACCTACACCCCCCTCATCTGCCCACAAAGGCAGCAAACCGACGCACACAACCTTACCACTCCATATTTCACGACTCAACACGATTCAAACAGCTTTACAACACGCATTATCCCATGCACTAGCAACATGTGCCGTGTCTCCCTCTTCTGACACCGGCATAGTGCGCAACGTACTCAATCATATGTCGATCATGACTTACTCTGGCCTCACAACCAAATTCGATGCCGATGATCTCAAGCGTCTTTGCTGGATCTGGGAGTGGGATGCAAAATCACTTCCCGACATCAAAAGCAAGGACAAGGAGATTGACGATGAGAACCCCTTCTTAGATGCCCCTACACAGCCACCTCCCAAGGACTGGACGCGAGGGGCGATGGGATTGGTCATTAGTCCAACCAGCCATTATTCCAAGAGCGCAGGCAAACGCGTACCTGTATATGGCATTGGAATCGAGGTAGAAATCAATCTTGACAAAGACATGGGAGGTGGCATGGCCGCTGTAGCTCGATGGACAGCTGATGCAGAGAAACGTCGGACAGAGTTTCTAAATAAACTTCAGCGCTGGGTCAAGGTTTGTCCCAGAGACCACTGCTATTATGTGCGCTAACTCCTCTCGCAGTTTCATCCCGATGTCCCCGAGGTGCCAAATGTCCCTTTGGCCGATCTCCCCGAGATTGTGACTACGGTGAAGGCGTCCTCGCTTACTCGTGTACTTGCATCTGCCTCGCCCAAAGGTGCCTCTATTCTCAAGAATATGGTTCCATCCAGTCCGTCCTCGCCAGCGAAATCTCCTGTAAAGCGTTCTGTCGCCACGCGAGAGTTTGCAGTGCCCTTTCCTGCGATTAGTCCATTGAAGTCTGCCGCACCATCGACGTCGAAAAGTTCTATTGCGTTTCCTCAGACACCATCATCGCGTCAGAGACGTACAGATCTCTTGGTCGGTCTTTTAACTCCCAAGACTCCTGCGCGTCATAGATGCGAGAGCGATGCATCAGACTCTCCGCCGATGACACCCGTCCATCAACGAGGTACCAACGCTGAGACTGCACCCTCAACTCCAAGTACTTCTCGTCGTCAAGCCTTATACGACCGTATTCGTCAGAAGTCCATTACCACCAGTCCTACCAAAGCAAAGAGTGCGGAGGTTGCAGGAGGGAAGCTCTCTAAGGAGCAGATCCAGAAAATGGGTCAGGAAGAAATTCGACGACGCTGTCTTCTCGGTCGCTTAGGCGGTGTCGCCGAGAGTGCCTGGATGTTAGTGGAATCCACCTGACGTCTTCTTTCACTAACTTCTTATTTACCAGGCTCTTCTCTGCTCCTATCGGACCGAGCTCCACACCAACTACTCGTAAACGCAGAGTTCTTCCTACCTCCGAGGTTGCGGCTGCGATCATCAAATCTTCCCCTGTTCCGATGTCAACTCTGGAAGCCAATGAGTCGTTGAAATTGCTCACGACACTTTGCCCGTTCTTCCTCCGACCTCTGGATATCGCGGGTAAAGAGTGGCTCGAGATGCCATCAACGTCTTCTGCGCAGGACTCCGATAATGGCAGCATCAACAATCCCGTACCACCTAGTCCAAGCAAGAAGTCCGCCGGCAGCAAACTTGTTCCACCATCCAGTCCAGGCCTGCGTCCACCACCCAGTCCTGGCCCTCGTGCGAAACTGGACAGCGCCGAAATACTCACACGAAGTCCCAGGAGAGTTAAACGTGAAATGGGAGGCCTTAGAGAAGTGAGGGAGATCATTCGGAGGGAACTTGAGCTCCAAGATTAGCTCAAGAACAGTGCTCATCTAACTCTATCTCAGTTGCTGAGTCCATACTACATATTGCTTGGACCGCCGTAGCTTTGTTAAATAAATTGTAGTTATGTATATAAATATGTGAATGCTCAATGCATTATTTGCTGTGCCCTTCAGGATGACCCTAGGCTCATAAATGACGTATGACACTATCATTCTAGAATCTGTAAAAGTTTCAACAAATCTTGAAATAGCTCCCTAGCAATTCTTGCAAAAGTTCGTAGAGATTCGCAATGAATCCATTTTCGAGGACAGTGGGTTGTTGTAGGTGAAATTTTGAAAGTCCGTGCAATTACTACCTTCGTTCTCTTGCACGAGATTTCCATGTAGTCTTCGTATACCCCTAATACAGAAGGAACGTCTATCATTCGAGCGCTTTTGACATTTTGCAGATGCTGACTTGCCAAATTTGCAGATTGATTGGAATGATATCATATAGTACCAGTAGTGCAGTTGACTATTGCTCGTTGGCTAAGAATTCTGCCCATACTTCGTCCATGTGGTACATAATAGCCAGATGCCCTCCATCAACATACTTCATCCGCACATTCTTGTAATTGGCAGCGAGATAGTGTGCATAGGCAACTGGAGTCAAGTGATCGTCCTTGGCCGCTGCGAGCAGGACATGTGGACGAGAATGTTCCTCGTCTAGCTCGTCAGGTCGGAAGCCCCAATCCGAGTGGAGAACGGGTGACATGAGCATTAGGCCCACCCAAGATTTAGAGACACTCTTCACAATG
>LVVM01000340.1:3386-13423 GCA_001882365.1 Rhizopogon vesiculosus
GCCAAATACAACTACATTATCGGAGCTGGTGAGTATTCTCAACCATCCTAATGTATCTGGATCTCATCGAATGATAAAGCCCTTGACGGAGGCACTCAAGTTATGGTATTCATCCTCTCGTTTGCGGTGCAAGGTGCTGGTGGGAACTCTCATCTTTTCCCTACATGGTGGGGCGCGGACCAAGGGGGCAATTACGACCACTGTGCCATGCTGAACTGACGTCAGTATCAGTGAATTACTGCATGTAGTGGTGTTAGTAAACAGTTCCATGTGTCGATAATTATATGAATCCGATTAGTAAGGGAATGTAAATTATGGCATGTGAATATACATGTGCAATGGTGCAGCAGTCTCCGCGCTTTCAACACGTTCGGGGTGCGCACAGGAAACTATTTTGTGATGGAATGCATGATATCAGCACTTAGTACTTTGTGCCCAGCCGAGAACATGAGTTATGCTGTGCGACCGTAGTAGCCTCAACGGCGAATACGGCCCGGGGCTGTTTCCGATTGCTGCACCGCCACGAGACGCTTTGGAAATTAATGTAACTCATGCGCCACTCGTATTCATAATAACCTGCTCATCCATGGCCAGTGCAGCCCCAACTTGAAGCTTCTCCATATCCTCTACTCTTCTCTGTCTTGCATCCAGTCTCAGTTTTGCCCATAGGCAACTTTATCCCAACGGAGAACAAGGGTACCTACCGTCACGGCAGCCACAGCTTTCAACAACAATAGACACGGTCAGTACAATGGAATAATGAACAACACGCTTTCGACGTGCATCTCATTTGGAGCATCCTTATCACAGGTCAAAATCTAGACCCACCGGAATTATTTTTCCCGTCTATCTGTCCTCACTTCCTCCTCCTCCTCCACCACTGGCTGGTACTTCCATAATTTTTCATGATCTCCCGTGTCGCCAGGTTGCGGCACATTGCACCCCTTCTTCTTATATTCTCGTCATTGGCAGCTGCTAGAGATGAATCGTTGTGTACGTCTTTTTCTTTGGTGTCGCAACGTATATACTCATAATATTTACATCCTCAGTCACGTCATCTGTGACATATTGCTCACCACCAGAGACGCTTCTCATTCAGCAGTTTGACATAGCATACTTCGCAAAGAATGAGTCGATATGGTTTAACATATCAGCAGCAAGTGTCGTACGTGTACTTTTCTCTCACTGAGCTTTGCTTCATCTCTCTCAAGGACCCCAATGTCAACGTGACCGCCAATGTAATGCTGAATGTTTATG
Organism: Rhizopogon vesiculosus; assembly: GCA_001882365.1. NCBI lineage: Eukaryota > Fungi > Basidiomycota > Agaricomycetes > Boletales > Rhizopogonaceae > Rhizopogon > Rhizopogon vesiculosus. The sequence goes on from LVVM01000340.1 coordinate 4,644, forward strand.
GAATGCATCCCGTGAACTTCACCATCGACTTGTGCTCGCTCTTTAATGGTGCCCTATGCCCATTGCCGATGTACAATTTCACAGGCTCCGATTCCATCCCTCTACCATCCTCTCTTGGTGTTTCTGGCAAGATCCCTAGCATTGCTTTCCAAATACCGGATCTTGAGGCATATGGTATGTTCCCGCCATATTAGACTGCTGGTGTTTCCACTTATGCCTGGTTAGCACAACTGTCCCTCACGGAAGTGAGCACTGGAGCCCTTAAGGCTTGTGTTCAGGCCACCCTTTCTAATGGCTGGTCAGTACATCAAGTAGCAGTAGAATGGGCAACTGGTGGACTCGCGCTTCTTGCTCTTCTTTCTGCGATTTTCTATTCGCTTACGCCAAACACCCTGGCACCCTTCCGTCTTTTCGATCTTCTTTACCTATATCAATGGACTGCATCAACAGCCCTCCTCGACCTAAATTATTCATCGGTCTATCGGGCATTCTCAACCAACTTTGCATGGGCGATGGGCTTGTTCTCCGCATCAGCGACATCTTCCATCCAAGTCTCCATTAACAACATGCGGCACCTCACTGGAGGCAACATGGCTGATGCCACTGGAGGCTCTGCTGTCGCTCTCGTGAACCGCAAACTTAGCCCTTACAATTCCATGACTTCATCAGCTTTTGTTGACACGTCCAATCAATATGCAGCCGTTGGCGTGGAGAACCTCTGGGCACTTACCGATATGACATCGACCAATTATGTCTCGGCCGCCTCGGTTGCGTCCGTTAAAGAACTTTCTGCCGCTGGTGATGTACAGCTAGTGACACAATCATCCTCCAATGTTCTCCAGGCTGGTGTACCTATCTATGTCAACTCCGTTGGCATCGCCACTGCGAACGCTTTCATGACCGTCTTCCTGACCTTCTTGATCATCGCCGCAATATTACTCGCAGTCCTCTCCGTCGGCTACTGCGTCCTGGCCGTAACGTCCCGGCATGGCCGATGGAAAGAGCACCTTGCTGATTGGCAATATCGATATCATTCATTTTCTCGTGCCTGGTTGTTGCGCATTGTGAGTATGTCTCGGCCTCCGTTTAATCATATTAACTCACTATCTGTCCCCCAGTGCCTCATTGTATTCACACCGGTGACAATATTTGCGCTCTATCAGTGGACGCTCAAGGATTCGTGGCTGTCTATCCTCATTTCAGTGTTTTTACTCGTTGCGGTAGTCGGCTATCTCTTGTATCCAGTCTTCCTCACAATTCGTCTGGCCCTTCTTTCAACACCTTATGCGCTATACACGCAATCCGACCACCTAGCTTCTTATGGACCTCTGTACGCCATATACCGCCCAGAACGATTTTACGCAACTGCTCCCCTGATTTTGGCTATTTTCGTGAAGGCCCTCTTCACCGCTTTTTCTCAAGCGAACGGCGAGGTGCAAGTCATTGCAATGCTGATCATCGAATGCGCGCTCCTTGCCTCTTTGTTAGCCCTTCGACCGCACAAATCAAGAGGTGCCGATGTCCTCGCAGTCTACCTCGCTATTACAAGAGTGGTTTGCACTGGTCTGATGGTTGCGTTTTTGGAGAGCCTGGACCTAGGAGCCATTCCTCGCGTGGTGATCGGCATCGTGATGGCTGTTATTATTTCTGTTGCAGTCATCGTTATGTTCGTCAACACGCTCGTAAACCTGGGCCTCATGAGACTCATCCCGGCACGATACAGACGACGCCGGGATGGCGTACCTGATGGTTCAGTTTTAGAGAAGGGCGCCGACGATACAGATTGGCGACCACGAAATCCCACACCACAGAGGAATATTCCGCTGGATCCGGATGTCAATCAGCCATATCCCGACAGTCCCTCGCAGACTTTGACAGACCGTCACAGTGTCTACTCGGAAGAATCGGGGTCGACAACCCTAGGCTCACTGCTCCCACAGCGGTGGTCAATCCAACCTTCTCAGCCGTCGACCCACTCCCGGTCTAACTCTCAATCACAGTACTCGCCGAGTCAATCAAACTATTCACCCTCCTGTTCCAATCATCTGTCAACTGCATCATCACCGCGGCAGTCTGTGCCGCCTTCACCACTTCGCACTCACTCACCATCACACAGTAGACAACCCACGATAGACGAACATCCTTCATTTCTGTAGATTCTTCTTTCTTCATATATTACATACCATAGAGTTGAATCACTTACTCCCGTCTTGCATTGCATAACTTCATGTCGTTTCACATCGCATTCACTCACACTCTTTCGGATACGGACACCTGGTAATGCATGTAGATATCCCATCATCTAGATGATGAATCACCTCCTTACTTATCCTTATTGTCTTAATGTCACGGTTGCTTGTGTTGTCTTAATTGGGCAAAGATTTAGGCATACAAATGTGCCCAGGGATCGGGCAGAACGAACTTTGCTAAGCTCCATGTTGAGCGTATCACTTCCGTCTAGATCAGTGATCGTGATTCGCGGAGCCACTGGTATTGAAAAAAATTATTCGAAGCATCCTGAGGCAGTTTTCGCTCCGTCGGATTGCAGAGCAGTCCACAATAACGCAGCTTCGATCCACATATTGGGTTCTGTTTTCCACTCACCCAGGCAAGCTCGGGACGCGCATTACGCATATCCTGTGGCTCCCTTCATACCTAACTGTGACGTTATGACCAATGACCTTCGAATCACTGCCTTTTCGTGCCCACTGCCCAAGATACAGATTCACAGAAGAAACGCTGTCTTCCTTCCAAGTATATATAATATATGGTCTGACTAGATGAGCAAATATGTAAACATACACCTGCCTGCTCCTGTGTCATCAGAAGGCTGTAGGATTCACGATGGCGCCAACGTTAGTTGCGCCGAGATCTTGCGCCTCAGATGCACCACAGATCGCCACCTTCATCGTAGAATCTACTAGAATGTGGCGTCGGTACTGTGAGCTTGTTCTTTCGCTGACCATCTGGAATAGAACCTCCACCTCGCGGTGATCGACGATCAGCCACTGAGGCCTAAGGTCCCTTGATGGAGAAGTCAATTGTTTAAAACTGTGATCTGCTTGCTGATGGGCCAAGTTCTGGAAGTGCTTCATGGCGAAGTACAACCCAGTAATACTCCATGAATGGTGGCGCAAGGGTGGAGTTTTTGTGCAGTGTCACTGGGGGGAACTGCTCGAGCCGGAAGTCGTTGTGAATGGATGCAATGATCTTGTCCCGTGGCGCAATCCAGACTAAGTGGGGGGGATAAAGAAGCATCGAGGTATTTAAGGAGATTACGTTCTCCGCTCACCTTACCTATACTTATACTCACTCACGAAACATGTCGTAGCTCATTCACTTTGCCAGACAGGTTGAATCGAGTTAGTCGAGCCGTCTGAGCTAATGGGAAGACGATGTAGTCGCCGGTCTCGCTAGCAAGTTTCTCGAGACTCGAGTCGCATCGCGTCGCGAGTTGGTTGCTGATCGGTTGTTGAATAAATTACGTTGTTGCACGTGACTTTAGATTGTATTCGCGTTAAGCAAACGTTTAACGTTCAAACTTCGCCGCGATGAGCTCAAAAAAATCGGGATCCAAGAAACTCGCGAAAGCGAAGGTTCCTGACAGAAATTTAAGGGTCACCGACTTCTTTACCCGGAGACCAGCACAGTCCCCGACTTCGTCTTCCCAGCTCGGCTCAGTCGCCTTAGCCACCCATTCGCGTCACAGCAACAGCTCAAAGGCGTCTTTGAAATCTGACAAGTCTTCAATTGAGACGGTCTCAAACAACACACAGCCTACTAGCACTCCTATCTTGTCTCTTTCGCGCACGTCTAGCTCTGGTGGTTCTGCTACTCTTCTTTCTCCCCCGCCTACAGCATCTAGATCTCGTTCTCCTACTTGTCTAACACAGCCGGGTCCTACTAGTATGACGGCGTTCTCGTCTCGTACCACACGCAGTCATGTCTACACTACACAGAAAAATACCTCTGCTGTTGCGACGGCCTCTCAAAAGCGCCCTCGTTCCCCTGACCACTCCCTCGGCGCCTCACACCTCCTGACCGCATCGTCGCCTGCCAAGTCCCGGTCGCCCAACAAGCGCAAGAAGAAATTTGACAGTGACTCCGAGACTGAACGTCCTGACACTGTTATCCATGTTCAGAAACCAGGCTCTCCTTTGAAGTCATCCTCACTAACTCCTCCACCCATCGGGCCCCAAACCCCTGCATCTTGTAAGCACATCATATACAGTAGCCAATCTGACGAGATGGAACTCGTCATCCCTGTGCCAGATACCCGTTCCCTCGTTCGAGTCAAGGAACAAGTACACACGTGGCGCCAAAACACATTTGCCTCTCCGTCGTCCTCTGACAATGGCCATAGCCCCAATACAACGGTTCCACTTACCAACTCAGAGTATCTCGACGGTCTTCGCTCGTGCTCTTCAACGTCCTTGACCAGTGCATTTCCCGAGACGCCCATTCAGCCCTCAGCTTCGCTACCCTCCCCACCTGACACTGAGGCCGCTCCGCCACTGCCTGTCACACCCATTGAATCTGATAATGAGCGCAAGCCTACTCAGCTCATCACGAGTATCAAAGTGCAAGCATTGGAAAGCCCCCTGAGCGACGAGGAGGAACACTACACGTTCCGTGAACTCGATGACAGCACCGACGATGACTTTGAAGACATAACCGTCCTTCCTGACAGGAAGAGCAAGGGCAAGAGGTCTGTTCTATTCCACACACTTGAATTATTACGGTTTGAATCAAGTTTGAACCCTTTTTTAGCTCGCTTCTTGCTGTTCCGAGTAGTGTGGATGACCTATTTGGTTCACCCCTATCCAGTATCCCATCCTCGACTCACAAACCTTCTACTTCCTATAACCTCCGCAACCACAATCGTTCCCCTTCTGCCTCTCCCACGCGCCCCGCAGTCAACACCCCCAACGCATCCAAAACTGCAATGCACACCCGTTCTGGCCGTCCAAGTAAGCCCGCACTACCCCTGAACCTTCCCCGTGTCCTCGCCAGTAACGCGGCTATACCTGCAAAACATAAGAAGTCCAATAACCCGCTTGAAGCACTCCTCCGCGAGAAAAGGGCTGCAGAAAAGCGCGGGAACGGGAGTGCCGCATTCCGGCGTGCTGAGGACGCTTCGCGGGCCCGTGTCTCCTTCGACGTAGAGCCGGAGTATATGGGATTGATAGATGAAGGTGCCGCATGGCAGGCGATTCAAGAACACGCCCAGCGCCAGTCAAGTAGCCCCATCCTTGAACCACTCGACGATATCGTTTTGGGCGAACGCGAGACCCACATTCTGGGTTCGGAGGCAGGCGCAAAGATCGCGCAGATTCTTGTCAGTGACAAGAACAAGAAGCCGATGAGGGAAAAAGTTCTTGGTGTACCGCTCTGGCATGAGGGCGCAGGTGATGATAGAATGGATGTTGACGGAGAGTATGATGTGAGCTTCGGAGATGGCAGTAATCACCCCACATTGGCACTTTTGCAGCACTTAAGTGGGACCGGAGGTATGTGAAAATCTTGAAGACGAACTCGGAGACTCACTTTCTGGCAAGCCACTAATCAACTGGCTTTAATATTGTCCTCGGGAGTACTTGGCGTTCTGGATCTTGAAGAGAAATCCACTGTTATTTCTCCTCTGTTTGCACTGGGTACGTGTTCCTACTACATATATACGACTTTGTTTGTTCACGTTGTAGGTGTCTAGCTACCAGGCCGTCTCGCTTCTGTGATGCAGCAAGATGTGCTCTGCATAGTTTGTGGAGCGCAGCATCCCCCACATCCAAATCTTTACTCCTCTTTAGCGATATCGCTATGGCGCTGGTCACCCTTGGTGCACGCCGCCAAGTGGTACAAGATCTCCACTGGGCCGTCCGCGCGGATATGCGCCCGTTAGATATTACTCATGAAGATCGTTTGCGTGTTGTGAGCGGGGTAGTAAAGCTAATAGAGGTTGCCGGTCGGTGGGTACTAATTCCTCCCCCTCCCTTCTTTCATGGACAGCGAAAGGTACTCATACACGATGCATCACAGAACGGAAAACTTGGTAGCGGAGGATATGCCCGACATCCTATTGAGCTTGGTGCTCATTGGCCTCGATAAAACCACTTCGAACGACCTGAGGGTCAATGTAAATTCCGCCCTTGACAGCATCTGCCAGACCATCGACACGCGAACGGTGAGTTTACCTTTCCAGCTCTGTGCCGTATATTTGAGCATCTCGTAGCACACTTCCATCCATCGACGACTTCTCAGCTACGCAACTACACTTACACCGGCCAATAAAGCCCACCTTGTTTCATTCTTCAGCAGTGGGAGCGGCCGCACGCGGCATATCGCTCAATGGCTTGCATACGCGCTCCTACTTCCACAAAGTACGCCCTCTGTGCGTATTTCTATTATCAAGATTTTGGGTTGGGTTTCACTGATCGACATAACTAACTCACAGGATGAACTCCCCCCACTCGACCCACTCATCCTTCTGCTTTCACCTATGGCTGGCTCCGATGAACTCTTCGACGTCACGAGTCCAACTGCGGACTTTGAGGACCTCGGACATTACTTCGATATTCTCAGCGTTGCCCTCGCAAACATCGAGCCATACGTCAATGAGGAGAGTTCGCTGTCCCTTTCTCGCCAGTCGTCCATGATGGATGATAGTCCCAGGAAGAGTCAGAAGTCCCTCGTCCCGCTTGAGCTACTCCTGCAAGTGCTGGAGGTCACGCAGGGGCGTATCGGTAGGTATTTTCTATTTGTAGTCGCGTTCATTCGGTGTTGACATGGTTTGCCGCAGTCGATACACGTGCGGCGCACCTGGACCGCTCGCGCACAAAGGCGGCGATGCATCGCCTCCAGATGCGCATACACTATCAGCGTCAGGCATTTAAGGCCTCCGGAGGGCGGACAAAGCCAACCATTCAGCATTACTTCGGCCCCAAGTAGCCGCAGATCACTCAATATTAGCTTACTGTATTCTTTTCAGTTAGTCTCATGCATGCCTTGCTGTTCTGCCACACAATTTCAAACGTAGATGTTAACTTCATTTTCTACCTATTCACTTCATCGCGGCGCCCGTTTTGTCGTGATGTTTATTGTTCAGAGGTTCTTCCCATGATTAGAGCTGCCCCCGTCCCCTCGCCTGCTGCAGTAACATATTCCATCCATTATAGCATGCTTATCGTATGTAGATGACATTACTGTCGTATGTTATTATAATACAGAATCCGGCTCTCTATTCCTACTACTAGTATTTGTACTTGATATTACATTATTACCTTGCAAGGTATTCTTGCAACTTTGGAATTCACTTTCCCACCTTGTCTAGTCCTTTTTTTGGACACGTGACAATTGCCTCTTAAGTCCTTTCAGATAATAACCCTGGTTAATGTTCAAACGTTCACCGCCGTATCGCGTTCTCGCTTTATGTCGCGTTCTTGACGGCAAGGATAGATATCTACCCCCGCCTCGTTTTGTCTGCCCATAGCTCCGCTGCTGTGATAGCAAGTGTAATGACTGCTACTCCCCTGACGACGGACTTCCCTTTGTACTCCCCTTTTTACCGCTTTGATGAGCCACTCCTCTTTACATAAAAGCTTGTCTGTCTTTACCCGTACCAGAAGTGACCCCCATCACTCATCCATCATGATCGACCTTTTCTCCTTCGAACTCGCACAGTTCTCGCTGCGACGCTCGTAGCAGGCTTACACAGGTCAATCACACAATCCACTTATCGTATACGCCACTGTTCCGGTTGATTTCCCGTTTGAGTTCTGACTGTAATCAAGGGCTATTCCCAGGATTGATGTAAATAGCAGCTGTCCGCCAGCTTTGAGCTCGCCGTCGGTATCAACTAAGAACTGAACCCGTGACAATGATTCTAATCATGCAACGGATCCGAGGGCAGTGCACTTTGTCTCTGCGGCTGTTTCGACTGTACGTTTTACCGCATAGAGGCGTAATTGCAGTTGTTAAAACTTAAAACTTAAGCCTGCTTCAAGTTTTGTGTATGCGAAAAGACGAAGCTGGACGGACTGAGAAAAGATCAAAGCAAGTGGAAAGCAAGCAGTAGGACATTAATGGTTTACGCACTCGGGCACGACAAGCTTTGTTCTCCTTATGTACAATTAAACACGATAGAATGCAGAATCATCATAATATGTCCAGTAAACCATGAGTCTGTGTTCCCACTAGCTCCATTCGACCATGACATAGACGGGTACACAGAAGAAGTCATCAATACACTTATTACAACGACAATTTCGGCATAATAAAGGAGGAGATGAGAAGGATAAATTTTCGTCGATGACTGTCTACTTGATATAGTTGACTCGCAGCGAAGACACTAGCCTCGGTCGACAGCATGGGCATATCGCGAATTCGTATGAAGATTTCGGAAATCTGATCAATATGATTTCTTCCAAGTCTGATTTGCACAGTTCTCGTTACAACATTGAATGATCCTACTGCAAGCTGGAGTCCCAGTCTATTCGCTACAGGCATTGATAGAACGACGATAATATCTCACGATTGCCTCTGTCTCCATGTCAGCCATCGGGAGCGTATTCTTGGGAGATTTTCAGCGGCACCGTATACTATCATCTTCCACGCCTCCATCATCTCCTCCGCCCGATCAAATGAATGTCGCATTTGCTTCACAATCCCTCGAGCAACTCGTAGAACCTTTAGACGACGTCGAGTCAGAGCTATCCTCCGAGCAACTGACTGCTGCTGTAACGCCTCTACTTCAACCCGAGCCATCAACCGTACCTCCCGTTATA
>LVVM01000340.1:14884-68134 GCA_001882365.1 Rhizopogon vesiculosus
TTCAATCGTTCTTTACTGTTCCTCCCCATTCCCGATTTCCGTTCCTTCTTAGTATATTATAAAGCCTAGCCAGTAGACATAGCTAGGCAGTTTATCTTTCCCCCCCGGAATTCAAGCTTAGTTCGGCCAGCTTTCTCGTCTGAACCTAAGTCCTTCGAATCTCAATTCTTCTTTTAGTGTGAACGTTTACCCAAATGCCACATATTTTTAAGCTCGATTTTCTAAGCTCATTCTACCTCTTTAACTACAGCCGCCGTTGACGAGGATTGATCACCCTCTGACCCTCTGACCCTTCTATCTCTCTTTTACCACTTTTTACCAATGAAAATGTCGGCTATACAGCCCACTAGTGCACTTGGCACCGGCACTCCTCTTAGGAGTCAAGAGCGCTTGGACCCGTGATGACTCCTTTGTCTCCGGCGTAGAAAAGTCCGATAGCGTCCGGGCTCAGCCCACGACCAGCGGCCGCAGTGACCCTTATGGCACTGATATGAACTCCTTAGAGTTCGTCACAGGAGCATTGGATGCACCCGTTGACTCCAGTACTCCGTTACGGAGCAATAACGGAGACGATGCGAATTCCTCGCCACTCCTGTTCAGAGATGGTAACTCTGTTGCAATGAGCAACCTGAGCCCTCTGCTTGGCAACGTTGACGAACGCAGCCACTCGTACATTAGGTACCCAACCAAATCTATAGAAATGATTGTACCTTTCCCTCATGTCCCTGAACGAAAATTTCCTGTTCCCCTGACAATGTCAGCTGGGCTAACGTACCCGACGATAGAGAACGAGGAGACATACCTGAGTTCCCTGTACTAAGTCCGATCGAGCGACCGATTTCAGTTGCGTCGACGCCTAGAATCTCCACTGAACTCAAAGGGAAACAAGTTGACCCCTCAGAGAGAGGGAAGCCTATAGCCGCAGAATCTCCCGAAGACTGGTTGGACCAGTGGGATTCATATGATGAAAGAATGACGCGAAAGAACCGTCCAAATACAAATGACTCAGATGAATCATTGGGGCGACTCTGGAATGACGATCATCGCCGGTTGTCTATTCAACTGTAAAACTTGTACCTACGAAACTTTCGTATAAATGCACGAGAACAAATCAACGGGAATACTCACCTCGCCGACGAACTTAACGATAAAATCAGAAAACTGGAGAACCTGGTTATAGCTAGCCAATCCCGCGAGGAGGAAGCTCGCAGACTACTTACCGAGGCTCACCGCGCCCCCGCTGTTAGCATTCAGGCAACAACTGGCGCTAAATTCTTTTAGTGTGAACGTTTACCCAAACGCCACAGCAGTACTTCTACTGCGATACCAACTAGTGTTAATAAAGGTAACGATGTCTTTCTCTTTCGTTCTGTATGTATACTGGCTCGGGTTCTAATCATAGCCAACGTTTCGCGCAGCCATCGTCATGTCTCCCATCAGCAACTCAGAGCAACACCAGCCTGTGCGCACGCCCAGTCCCTTGCCTCTCCCTACTCCCACTCCCGCTCCCAGACCACCTGATATCACAAAACATAGCTCGACTACAGCAACGAGAAGTCAACCGTTACACTAAGCATGGACGCAACACGAAGAATACGTACCCTCGTGTCTCAGGTTGGATCGCCTCCCTCAGTTCCTACAGCTCTTCCGCAGCAGCTCGCTGAAACCATCTCCACCCTCACTGTCCATGCAGAAACTTCAGAAAACCCTTGGCAGCTCCAAAAGCTGCTCGCAGACCATCGTCTAGCGTAATCTGCATATAGCTATGGAGATTGCCGGGAGGAAGCAGCGGCCACGACGAATGCATCGTCAGCAAGGAGAGTACCGGAAGCAAACCGTACACCTTTAGGTGGACCGCCAGCTGGGTGAGTTCGCTTTGCTCAAACACCGGAGGGCACGTGCGATCCCTCACCAGCAAGCAAGGTTAATGCCGACGCTAGGCGGCAATTCCCAAGTAATGAGCTCTAGGGCATTTCTCGTCTTGTACCTAGACCGACCAAATATTTAGAAAATAAGACAGTCGCGCCTTCTCAACTCTAGATCCATGCCTGTATTCGAAGTTCACAAACTCAGACGACCGATCAGGTCATCTGGGCTCGTCGCTCGAGCATCTTCAAAAATTCATCCCGCATGAATGGTTTACATATTTATTTATCAAATATTGCTGGAACAACTTTACAATCCACGCATAAAATAACAATGTTTGCAGGGTCTAACACTCGACGCCCTGGAACACGTTAGCTTACTCAAAAGGGTGGGGACAACTTTCGATTGTATTAGGTCCTTGATCTCGATGAGAAGTCGTAAGTGAGAACCTCAGATGCATAGGCGAGGTGCTACGTCTTACATAGTGACATAGTACCGTGATGCCATCAGCAACATGCTTAGCTTTCTCCCAAGGTCTCCAAGTTATTCTTGCATTGCGATCGCAGCTTTTGTATCACCCTACATACAAGGTGCGACAACCGACATCTTGGGGCAGACCAGGGAGGTGAGTTTGGCTAATCGTTTGCGGAGGCAGGGACACACCTGAATGGAAAGCGAGGTTTGTTGGCATTTAAGTTGGGAGGGAGTTGGAAATGCCGCCTGAACCACAATTTTCGGGCTGCAAGAAACCTTGCAAGAAAGAAATATATGGAATAAGGAACTCTCGAGGCACTCCTCGATGATTATCTTCTCGCGATTCTGGGAGTGGCTAACTTGAAGGTGACGCGACATTCAACGCGCACTCGATATTGATGAGCTCCAGCACATTCCTGATACGTCTCATAAATTACTTGTTCATTATATTTTATATGGGTACTGTAAGTAAACAGTAGAGTGCGGTGATAAAAATCAAGTTTACACGACCTTTTCAAGTTAAGTACGTGCCTCACTCGTCTGAGCCCAGTGGGCTCCCAGCCCGCCCGAACCCCTTCTTAGCAGCCAGCTGTGGATCCACGTCCACGTCCGCATACAGATCGTCGTCGTTGAGGTCAAGCTCGATATCCCATACTGGAGACGGCTCACGTGGAGGTCGAGATGGGGGGCCAGAAGATGCGGTGGATGGAGGACTGTCGAGGTGCCATGCTGGACTATGGCCGCGCATAGGAGCTTGTTCTTTCGCTTTGCCCTTGACTCCGCGTTGCGCAGGTGCTGAGTCTGATGGAAATACTGGTAGCGCTTTCGAACCCGATGCGGCAGGTCCTGCCACCTCCGGAAATTTCTCTCCAGTGGACGCAGACACAACCGTGTCATCTACACTCCTTGGAAGTTGCGAGCCCACGGAAAATACAGCGCTGGTAGCTCGATTCCGGAATGGTCTATCGAATGCATCTTTGACGCGACGAACTTTCACGGGGCCAAAGCCTGGTAAGGTTTGTAGGCGATCAGAGGATGCGCGGGCTATGTCGGCGAAGCTCTGGCGTGTTAGCTAAGTATGGTTGAAAGTAAATGACTGTGAAAGTGACACACCCCAAGCGACGAACGCAGCGTTTCCACATCAGTTTTGTTCACCTTGTTGATGCTAGTGAGCGCAGTACGAAGGAGCGCATCATAGTCCTTATCCACACGCTCCTTAATGAGATCCGGTGGCTTGTGCTCGAACTGCTTGAATGTAGAGATATATTGCCCAGCTTCTTCGTAACTGCAGAAGAGTCATATAGTCTTCAAATTAAGAGAGTAGCGAAACGGATACCTCCACGCAACAATAATAGTGATGTTATTAATGAGGCAGACCTATATACAAGTTGCCATGAAGCCTAGAATAGGTGGTTCACAGGAAAGGACAGACTTTGGTAAGCTCCCGGATTGGCTCCAGATGCTCGCTCTACGGGTGAAAGAGTGTAAGGAGCTTGAGACTAGAGTGCGAACACTACTCACAACATCGCACATGATGAGCAGAATCCTGAGATTATAGGCATGCCCGAGTTTCTCTATGCGGGTGTGAATGTACTCTGGATGTAAGCGGTGGTACTTCAGACTTGAAAAGTCATAAGTCAGAGATGCGTTTGAACGATAGTGTAACGCAAAACAAAGTGCACCTCAGGTAGAGCAAGCAGGTAGTACGCCCCACTTGAAAATCTGGCACAATATCGCCAAATTCCTTGCCGACATTGCGGATGCACTCAAGAACGGGGTTCAAGCGCTGAAGTCGCGTACATGAAGTTGAGTCGGAGGATTGGAAACGGATGCTAAGTCCCTGACCTGGTTGGGATTGATGATGATGTTATTGCCAATGCCGGGCTGTACTACTGGAGGTTTAGGTTTGTGAATAGCGAATCCCGACACGCTCGCCATTAGTCCGCGCGATGAACGGTTGAAGAACTTGACCGTGTTACAGTCGCGTCAAAAACTCGCATCCGAGTCGGTTGGCACGAGCGCCGGGCCGTAGCCTAGTCCATTACTATCCATATGACCGGTCACGTACGCGTAGTACGTACTAGTTCCCAGACCACGGACTTAAATAAGTAGATAAGAACCAAAGTCTGGCACACGTCCATCTTCAAGTTGTCAGCTCCTTGGAATGGACAAGCTCCCTACATACTCCCCGGTCGACCGCCCGCGACCAAGGCGGAGCAAGCTGACTCTGGGGACCGCGGCGCTCACGCTCTGTAGCATCTCTGCAGCTGTCTTTCTGTTATCTCTGTCTCAGCTCACGTTCTTCGGCAAACAATCCGTCCGGCTCCCTTTCCATGCTGAGCAGACATTGCAGAAGTGCCAGATGCTCCATGCTAAGCCTGGCCCACCTAATAACTTCCACGAGCGTGCTCAGTCTGATCGTTTTGTCAAAGGAACCCGCGCGACTCTCGTTCGAAACGCCTCCATTTGGACCGGGGATGCGGAGCAATATGAGATCTTCCAGGGAGACATCTTGCTCGATAAGGGCATTGTCAGGTTTGTTGGACATGCAAGCCAGGATCTGCTTAGCAGGTATAAGGACTTGGTCACATTGGATGCAGGCGGAAGTTGGGTCACACCTGGGTACGCGCACGGCATGATCAAATAATGTCCTTTCCCTCTTCTCTAATACTGCTTGTCTACACCCAGCATAGTCGATCTTCATTCCCACCTGGGCGTCGACAGCGCTCCAGCCCTCAATGGCGCAAGCGACACCAACTCACGCAAAGGTATTTTATTGTCTCATCTACCGGTGTTGCGCACAGTGTCATTTCCTTCGCAGGTCCTGTCCTCCCGTGGCTCCGCAGCCTCGATGGGCTCAATACACACGACGATGCATATAGACTCAGCATCTCCGGTGGTGTAACCACTGCGAATGTTCTCCCCGGATCCGCTAATGCCATCGGTATGGTCGCCTTGTTTCCTCCCTGACATTGTTAACCCCTTCTTCAGGCGGCCAAGCCTTCGTTATCAAGCTCCGCCCCACTGCAGAGCGCTCTCCTTCGTCCATGCTTCTCGAGCCACCTTATACCCTCAACGGCACGCATGTTGACCCAACCTTACCTCCAAGATGGAGACAGATGAAGTGAATCTCCTTTTCTTTCCTCAAGCCAGTATTCTCATTTGTTTTTCACATAGACACGCTTGCGGCGAGAATCCCAGTAAGCTTCCGTTTTCCCTTGTTTCACCAACCTCTTATCAAACACGGATTTTGAGGTCGTGTGTACGGTAACACGCGTATGGACACCTTCTGGGCTTTCCGACAGGCGTGCGTACCACAGCCTTTCTCCTGATCTCCGTTCCCACGAACACCCTCATGTCACAGATATGATACTGCTCGCCAGCTTAAAGAGGAACAAGATGCGTATTGTACCCGTGCACTGGCAGGTGAATGGGAAGGCCTCGGCGAGTTCCCGGACAATCTACAATGGGAAGCGCTTGTCGATGTGTTGCGCGGACGTGTCAAGGCATGTTTTGGCGCTCAGAGTCTGAGACGATATGCTGATTGGTCTTTCCTTTAAATAAGGTTCACACGCACTGTTATGAGACAGTTGATCTAGATGACTTTGTCCGCGTGCGTAACGTTTAAGTAGTAGTGGTTCTACTGGTGCTGACGACGTTCGAACAACAGCTTACAAATGAATTCCAATTCCCAGTCGCCGCGTTCCACCATGCTCACGAGACATACCTTGTCCCAGGGACTCTCAAGCAAGCATATGGTATATTGGTCTTACTTGTTGAGCTTCGTTGTATTGATGTCTGCTGCAGGCCACACCCCTGCAGCGGCCATATTCGCTACGAACGCCCGGTACAAGCGTGAGGCATACCGTGGGTCTGAATTCGCAGCACGCATTCTGGCTGAGAACGGGATCGACGTTGTGATGAAGGTCTGCACCTGCTTGTCTCTTCTGGCTCCTATTTTGATGTGAATGTACTGCATAGAGCGATCACCCTGTTCTCAACTCCCGATTCCTGTTATACGAGGCGCAGCAAGCGCACATGTACGGTCTCCAGGCGAACCTCGCTCTTGCGGCTGTCACCTCGACACCCGCGCGCATTATGGGGCAAGACCATCGAATTGGATCAGTGCGTGAAGGTCTGTTGATATTTCTTCTTGATCCATCACATGCTGACCAGTTTTTAACACCAGGGTATGATGCTGGTTAGTTCAAGTTGCATTTCATAGCGCGAATTGTGATTGATACAGGTCTTGTAGATCTCGTCCTCTGGGATAGTCACCCTCTCGCTCTGGGTGCAACGCCACAACAAGTCTGGATTGACGGCATCCCTCAACTTTCTGAGCCCGCTTTTTCCACTAAGCCTAAGTCCTTCCAACATGTTCCGCGCACGCCAAACTTCGACCTTGAGGCCGCTGCTGCAATCAAGTATGAGGGCCTCCCGCCTCTAACGCCGAAGAAGGCAAAGGATTTAGTGGTGTTTACAAACATAAGTAGCATGTTTGTGGCGGACGGAGTGGGAGGTGTGATGAATGTGGCTGATGTGAAAGAGGGAGGTGTGGTAGTGGTAAAGGCGGGACAAGTCATATGTTGGGGTGCAGTGACGGTTTGTATGACCCACATCACCGATGAAGATGCTGAGTGGGTCGACCTTGAGGGCGGGTCTATCTCGTGCGTAACCAGCAATAATCAGATTTCCTGCCCATTCAATGCAACTCACGTAGTCCTGGCCTTATCTCTTACGGCTCCCCGCTTGGATTGGAAGAGATTCAGGGCGAGAGGTCCACGCACGACGGCACTGTCTTCGACCCTCTCACCGACTCTGTCCCAAGCATTCTTGCAGGGAGTGAGCTCATTCAGGCTGCGGATGGTCTCCAGTTCGCCGGGCGTGACACACTGTAAGCCGCCTTTTGATTCCCGCTATCTAACTCACATCCATCCCAAAGCCTCGCTTACCGCGCAGGCGTCACAATGGGCATCACCGCGCCAAGTTCAAGTGGGCTCATTGCGGGGCTGAGTACGGTGTTCAGCACTGGTGCAGCACACAGGCTCGAGAACGGTGCTGTCATCCAAGACGTTGCGGCACTTCATGTGCAAATCGGTCACTCAAACAAAGGACCGAGCGTCAGCACGCAAATCGCAGCCCTGAGGAATATGCTACTGGGTGATGAGAGCAGTAGCAGGTTTTCTGAGGTTATCAAGGTTGTTTCTATCTTGTTATTTGTTGTTAGACTGTATGCTGATGTACGCCACATAGGGCGTAATACCTTTGGTCGTGCAGGTTCAAAACGCGGATATCATTGCTTCGTTGATTCAGTTGAAGAACGAGGTCAAGGCGTGGACTGGCACTGATATACAGCTCACTGTCGCAGGTGCTGCTGAAGCCCATCTTCTTGCGAAGGAACTTGGCGAAGCGGGCGTCGGTGTCATCCTCACACCTTCCCGTCCCTTCCCAGAGGATTGGGAGTCTAAGAGGATGTCAGTGATTACGCGTTAGACCGCAGAAACAAACTTATTCTCTACCACAGATTGCCTGGTCCGCCATTAACCAAGGAGAGCGCCTTTACCACTCTCTTAGCTCACGGTGTCACCGTTGGTATCGGCATCGTGGAGCAATGGAGTGCTCGCAATACACGCTTTGATATAGCATGGGTATGCACGTACTCCGCCATCAAATCTCTTACTCATTGTATATTATCAGGCTGCACTCGAGAGCGATGGTAAGATCTCGAGGGAACAAGCTCTCGCACTTGGATCAGTCAACCTCGAGAAGCTGTTGGGAGTCCAACGCTCTCAATCAAGCAGCGACCTGGTCGTGACCCGTGGTGGCACACTTCTTGACCTCGAAGCGAAAATCATAGGCATCATCGCACCTCGCAGAGGCTTCGTAGATCTAATGATAGGATAGCAGCAGGACAACATTTAAGATAGCAGTACACGGCAAGGAGGAGAAACGAAACCCAGCGTGACGCAGCTGTGATACTTTTACATAGTGTTTATTGCAGTTTTCCCGAAAGAGACTGTTTGATATGCTCCCTGATCAGAGGAAGGGCTTTCATGATGAGCTTAATAGGTTTACTCTCATCTAAGAGAATCAAATCAGATCATAAGCGTGGTTGCATAAGAGAGGCACGCACCAATCTGGAGGACTCTGCCATGTCTCTTGAGGATCTTCGCTTCAGGAGCAAACGCTGGGTGCTCTGGATGGACACACACGATCGAGTTCTTTGTCGCAAGTGATCAGATGGGCCAGCGGCGACTACACACAATGCGAACCTTAAAGTACCATGCTCGAAGCCGCTCTGAGTCCTTGGGTATCAATGGGATCTTCATACTTCCCACAACCTGTATCACCGCATCAACATAGCGGATCATGTTGGCTGCTGAAGGAGAAGTGAGTTTTCTCCCATTATGCTTGGAGTACGAGTTACGTACGGCGGCTCTCGATAAGCTCCATCAGCGCATGACAGCCAGGACCATGGCCAATCAAGATGATGTTTTTCGCTCCCGATAGCCTTGAGAAGACTTAGCTAAAGCAAGAAAAATCAACGAGACGCCTAACTGTAGATAGTTATCCCATAGGTATGTAAGAACGTCTCGCGACCACGAATCTACATGCTTGTGTCCGCGCTGACGGGCCCATAAGGATCCAAGCTACGGATGATTACCAGCGCACGTACCGGCGGAGGTGAGGCAAACGGTCTCGGGAAAACATTGACATCGAGTAGAGCATAGTTTTCCTTCCTGACCCAGGAGATGAGTTCCTTCGAAAAGTCGATCTGGGACATGTCAGCACGAGTTGGATAGATGAATCGATGGGAAGCTGACTAGGTACGAGTTCTCCATATGCACGTCGCAGGTCGGCTTTCCGTCTAGTTCTATGCGCAGATTCCCGCTACAATGAACTCAGCCAGTGAACACCAGGATAAGTAAACGAACACTCACAACTCATGGACGAATACAATGATAGTGGGATTCTCTAAGAAGTCGCTCCTGCATTTTGCTCAGCTAAACGACGTGGCGAAAAGCCAAACTACGCACGTGCACATGACTTGAGTGCCAAAACGTTCTTCGAACGTCTTGGTCATTAATGGGATCTGCAGCATTTGGTATTGCGTGTAGAGAAAGTGTTGTCTGTGGGCTTTGAGAATTTCTGCAACAAGTTAGCGAAAGATGAAAAGCACAACCCAGAAGAGAATTTTTACCTGGGATTGAGAATGTGATTTCCTCGGCCTCTGTAAGTTTGTTTAAGTATTGATTGTTTACTGCAGGATAATAAGGAGACCAACCTTCGCGGGGTTCACAAGCCTTGGGGTTCACGCTCTTCCAGTATTTGCTCTGCTCCATAGCGACCTGCCAAACTGTTTCTGCCCCTGTTTCCGAGGCGACCATAGGGGGTAGTTCAGGAGGAGCCTCGCCGAGCAGTATGCGAGCAACTGCGAGCGCAGAATTAGATATCGAGTCAAGATTATAGCCACCCTATTAGAACCAGAATCGGAAAGTCAATATCACCGAATAACCTACATAGTTCAATAAACTTACCTCCAAAGCGACGACTAAATTTCCACCTGCAAGCCCGGATAACATGTGTGTCATGTGTGCGTATCCTGCTGGAGAAACAAAACATTCGCCAAGATCATCCCCTGCAGCAGCGTCAAAGCCAGCGGAGACTTCGTGCCGTTAGTACATGGGTAGTACGAAAAACGAAGAAACGCACTGATCACTAGGTCTGGTGCAAACTCCATTCCTATTGGCATCACGACTTGTTGGAAGGCGTGGATGTAATCCGCATCTGACATGCCCTTCCGCGGCCAAGGTATGTTGACAGAGCTGCATTGCTCAATTTCTGTGAGGTGGGGGTGGGGAAGCCACTCACTAGCCGAGTCCAGCGCCTTCTCCACTAGATTCCATGCTGCCAAATGGTCCACAAGGATAGAACTGCCCTCGCTCGTAGCGATGCAATGAGATATACAGAACGGAACCGTCATCATTGAAAGCACGCTGTGTTCCATTACCTACACTGGAGTTTATATGACGAAATCCATTCAGTGATTGACGCACCATGGTGTACATCCCTTCAAAACACCTCACTCAGTGTATGAATAAAGAACGAATTGTGAAGACCTACCAGTCGAGTATCAAAATCTTTTTGACTGGAGTGAGCATCTGTGTAACCTTTGCAGCGACAGCAACATTGTTAAAAAAACAAAAACCCATATGCTCCTCAGGCTCAGCATGGTGCCCGGGAGGTCGTACTATTGCGAAAGACTTCTTGAGCTCACCACGGGCCACGGTGAGACAGGCCTCAATCACGCCTCCACAACTCAAGCGAGCAGCTCGAGTAGTACCGCTCATAACATAAAGAGATAGGGACTCATAGTAAGCTTCTGATTCAACAATTTCGGACTGAGTCATTGCTGAAGAAGTAGGTAAATTCTCCACGTAAGCCATATATCTTATGCGTGAAACACTAGTGCGGACATGATTACAAGCCGCGACTCACATTGTATCGCAAGGACCTTGTGCCAGTGTTCTTGAGAGTGGACAAGAAGGGCTTCGTCCTTTTTTACAGGCCGAATCGGGATTTGCTTCATTTGCTGCAGTAAATTCGCGTCGCGAATCGCCATGCGGATTCTTGCTATTCGCTCTGGTTGCTCTGGGTGCTGACCGGTCTCTGATGCATGAAGCATCATGTCTGAAGAATAGACATAACCGACTGTGAAATGGGGAAGGCGGTGTGGCACGGAGGAGGCGCGTTGGACAGGACTCAATGAACGTTGGATGAGTACTTGGTCTTGGTGAAATTCTTCTCCATCTACGTCCATTGAAGCTCCTGCAACCTGTCCATCCATGGTGAGCTCAGTGCCAGCCGCGCTCAATGGAGCTCAGAAACTAGGGATAAGTATAAGGTATGATCCAGGTAAGTAGCTGCCAGGAGGGTAAGTTGACAAAGCACGGCCAAACACGGATAATTCCATAGGAAATCAGATGCTAAGCACTATTCATGATGAGCTGATCAGGCTCAGCACTGCCCTTCTGGTTTCTCGAGGTCGAGCGCCGAGCGCCGAGCACAGGTGTGATTTTTTTCTTGGATGTCACCATAGCGATCACCTCCGGCTTAAACCATGTATTTTTGACAGCTAAAGCTTGCACAGCTGCTCTTGTCGTTGCGTCGGTGAATGTCCGTCCCGCTAATGACTTGAGTCCCGGAACCGCCTTCCACGCTCGAAGCTGGGAACTCAACTCTCTCAAACTTCACCCTTCCCCACACAACCCTGGTTCAGTGATCGCTAAATCTAGTCTCTCATTTTTCCTGACGACTGCGGGCGGTATTCATTACTCAACGCGTTTCCCGCCATGGCCTTCAACCTGAAAGACTACTTGCTGTATTCCCCGTACTTCTGTTGCTGCATACCAGTGCGCTTCGGATTTGTTATAATGACTTGTCTGTCCTTCCTGCTTTCTGGTGTGCTATCTGTTTTGGTGTGGTTTGAACTTTCTCGTCAGTGCTCCCATCCTTCATATCACCGTCACATAACATTGTTTATGTCCCTAGATTCGTATTCGCTGTCTAGTAAGGAGAAAACTGTGTTTTGGCTTGTAGGTGTTGTAGAAGTCATATTATTTGCTGTGTCTATCGTGGGGTGCGTGTCATACCATCTCACTCTTAAATCCTTACTTATAGTCTTTACATAGATTCATTGGTGCAGTTGCACGCAAGCCACGGTTCGTCAAGATCTACGCCTACTTCACATATATCCATCTTCTGCTCAATATCGCCGTCGGCATCTACTTCCTCGACACCATCCGCCAGAGCAACAGGCAACAAATAGTTGACGAGTGCTACGCTTTGCTCACCGACAAGTCGTCGCAGTCGAACTGCCAAAACCTTTTGAACATCTCAACGTACGTTTTCATTGCTGTGGTGACATTCGTGTTACTCCTCGAATTATGTGCGTCCTCTCCGTGTTCGTTTACTCGGTATTGATGAGCGTTGGTCATAGACGGTGCTCTCATTGCCACTCGTTACCTGAACAGGCTCACAAAGGAGAAGAAGGCCGAGCACAATCACAAGTTGGGATTTTACCACGCTGTTTCTACCCCCGAACCTCCCAGGCATGCTCGCGATGCGAGTGACATGTATGATGACATGGAGATGCTTCATCCTCGAAACAGTACTACTGCCTCTATTTTGTCGTACGGAGGAGTGTATGACTATGGTGATGATGTTATCGACATAACCCATCAACCTACAACCTACGAGCCTATTCCGACACATAACCCTATCATGCTCACCCACAGCCAACAGTCATCACAATCTTCAAGCATACCCACACATCACCAGCAGTTCTCGCAGTCAAGCACATACCCTGCCTCTAGTGCCTCTTCACAAGGTTTCCGTGTACTTCCCCCGCGACCGTCGAGTAGTACGGTAACTGAAATCTCATCGACACATGAGTTACCAAAAGCCTGGGAGCAGGCCCCACATTTGGCACATAGTCCCGGTTCCCCAGTGGACTTCTCTTGCGAACCATCAACACAATCGGATGTTGACCATGATCAACGATCAACGCATACGGAGGTTTCCACAAGTGCACATTCAGCATTGATGGATCATGCTTCGTTCATGTGGACAAGATTCTTTCCACCTCCTAGTGCTCCGCCAATTCCAGAGTTACCGCCACCATATCGTCAGTCTCAGAGATAGCATGGACTTAGTGGATTTATATATAATTTTCTTTCGACTATCACTGCATACGACACAGGTATTCTTTCTTTTGGATTTAAATGAACCCTCTCTTGTTCAGCGCAGATTATCTATAATGGACATTTATACCACGGTCTTCACTCTTCCTCCGTAAAGCTGCGCGAGTTTAACGGAAGTAGTTGAGCATTTGATAATGCCACTCAAAAAGCTGTGCAAGCTTTGAGGCTGTTGGACAACATGTCCAAACACTGAGCCGCTGACCTTCGTGTGTGGTGGTGACGAATGATATAACGACTAAACGGAGAGACATACTAGATGACATGCACAAGCGCCATGACGCCCAGCGCCAGCACATCATCGACTCCGTAAGTTTTTTGTCCAGAGAGAGTTTGCGAACATTGCCATGCTCACAATGAATCGCGCAGTTCCATAACCTCTTGTTCCACTTGCACGCTATCTCCTTCTTCCTGGCGCCCTCACTCGTGCCACTGGTCACAAGAGCTATATGTTGTCAATTCCTGTGCTACAAGCCGAGGGAGGTTGACCCAAAAGTCTCTCTGCGGGCGTGGTTCCTGCTCACTTTCATCCTCAACTTCCCGAGCTTTTGGTTACACGCACGAGAAGCCACGGTTGAGGGGCGAACGGTCGTGTTGGATTTTGTCGGAATGGGTGAGTTCGTCATTCTAATATACTTTCTAGCGTTTGTGAAAACCAGAACTATCGCCTCGCAGGGTATGCACCCTCTAAAGTGCACCTCATTCTGCTCGACGTCCTCATCCTCATCCTCCAATTGTTGCTGGAGACGCTCACATACGAAAAGTCGCTACAACAGACATCGTCTATGGTCTCGGGGGTTCTCCTTCCATATCCTCTTGTTCCCACACCATCATCACGCTCGAACGAGGATGAGGAACGGAAACCCTCCCGTAATGGGCGAATATACATAATAGACGTGCGCCTCGCTCCCCTGATCAACCGCATCCGACAGCCGGCTCCAGACGTAGTAGAGCGACCCCTGGATATACTTCCCCTTCCTAATACCAGCAACCTCCCCACGATACCTCGCCACTTCCGAGCGTTTATGAGGATCAGAGAAGAAAGGAGACGCCCTTCACTGCCCGAACCTCATCCCACAGTTCCAGATATACAAGAAGTTACTGAGACGGAGCAGAGGCTGCCGGGGAGCATGGGAATGGAGGACGCTGACTAGTCTTAATGTATTTTATTGGCATGATATCGCACACGAATTTGAATCTTTATCATCTCCAGGATGTCTGGGTATCACCATTTGCGTTTCATCTTGAGACAGAAGTATCTGTAAGTTGGTTCCTCTATGCGACAAGAAAGACATACAGTTTCCCGCAAACACTGTCCGAACTTGTCAAATTCCCGCTTGCAAGAATCTTTCCGTACATCGGTATAAGTAAGGAGGATGCATTTTGCATATGCCGTTGCATGCGCAGAACATGTGGTGGTCGAATGCAGTGCGAGTTGTCTGAGAGGCGTGCTTGCGGCCTGTGTCTTGGCTGTCTGCATGATGATGGTCAATAGTAGTGATTTCGATGAATAGTGAACTTGCTGCATTGCGTTGTTATGTAATCAATACTTATTACGCTGTAAAGTACTTGAACGGCGAACTTGCACTCAGTGAGGCATGCAGCTCTAGTGACCACAGCAGCATCAGTCCAGCTGCGCTCTATTCTACACTATAGCGGTCCAGGCAATTGACATTCGAAACAGCGGAAAGTGCGGTATTCCTTGAAGTCCGGCGCATCGTGTCACCTCTGGAGTCTGCAGTGAGAGTCACTTCAACATGCTCAGAATATACCTTTTGGTTTCTTGCATCTGCGTGTTCATAGGCTCAGTCTTCTACATCTTCTACTTGAACCGCATCATTTCTGGATTTCTTAGTCTTCTCTTGCGAATCAAGTACTGGCGAAAAGGAGGCTCGAGTATATGGGTTCAGATTGGTCGGTTTTTGTTATTGAGCTCGACACAGCAGCATACTGAAGGTGTTTTCTAGGATCTATACACTTCTCAATCCTCGCAGGACGTATTCTGCTCAAAGATGTCAAATATCATTCCAGTAACATGACCGTCAAGGTTGTGACAGCTCAAATATCTTGGAGATATTGGTTACGCGTGCCAGCTACTGAGGATGATCTGAATAACGCGCATGTTGGGGGGGAAGATTGTAAGACTGCATTTGTTTGACAACTTTGTGCATTGAGTAACCAGTACGCGTTCTGACAGTCAACCATACCTTGCCGTTCCCTTCTTGCCGGATGAAGGTATCTGTCCAGGGATTTGAGTGGTTTCTATACAATAGGACTGCAGCATATGATCATATCATCTCCCAAATGCAGGCCAAGGCATCCCCATCCCCAGAGCCCACTGAACCTCGCAGAATGTTTTCTCGTACTTCCGGAGTCGAAGGTAAGACATCCCATCCATTCGGCGTTCATCCAAATCTAGATATTTGATTTCAAGGGCTTGGATTCTACCCCCCTCATGCACTGACAAATATCAAAGCTCCTCCCGTCATCCACGCGGCGTTGGCCTGGATTAAACGTCAGACGCCCTATCTGGATCCGAATGACATTTTACCTATTGCACTTGAGCTGTCTAAGGTCGCCATCACCTGCGGTAATCCATCTACGCCTAGTTTGTTGGTTGCAGAGTGTCATAGAGCAGAAGGCACTTTCGGCATTGTCCAGGTCTGCTTGTTTATCTTTGATATGCACTTGATACCGATGCCATGGACAGGCGAGGTCGAAATGCGACCTCTATAAGCAGCTTTTGAATCTGAAATTTCAGAAAGTGCTTGTGCAACTCGTTGAGAACGACAACTACCGAGGTATCATGCCAACGATTGGCCATGGTATTCGCGAGAAAGCGGAAGCATCTAGGTCCGTTGCCTTAATTCTTAATGACTTCAACTTATGCCATCGCCGTGCGGTATTTAGGTTCGCAGAGTTTGTCCCCCTGGCTTATCTTTCGTTCCGGGCATTCTCCAAGGTTTGGAGAGGGTTGAAGTTATATTCATCATCGTCTACTCGCGCCTCGTCTATTCACGGTAGCCGTGCAGCTGAAAAGTCTCCTGCACCTATGCCAAGCAGAAAATCAGCCAAGAGTGTCGATGAAGATACACCCATTGGTGCTGACTTTACTGCTCTGGAGTACGCTATTGAACGGCGGATTATCGAAGCTCCCCTTCTGGAACTATCTTATTACACGGATATTGTCGGCGATGTTCCTGATGCACAGGAAGGTCCAAGGGGCATAGGATTGGAATCCTACGACATTGGCAATGGCGACCTACCTCCTGAGTGGGGTGTAGATTTGGTAATAAGAAATGGAATTCTTCGCTACGGACCATGGGCTGATCGTCAACGGTGGGGTATTTTTGGATCCGCGAAAGGGAGAATGCTGACGATTCGAGTTCTGTTTGCAGAGTCCATCTACAGCGGACATTCTTCCCGCCATCGTATCATGATATAGGGGTGTCAAAACGCCTTAGACCTGGAGATAAACGCATATGGACTGCAATGAAAGTGTTCGTCGAGCTTCGCGACGAAACAGTTCTTTACATCCCTTTTCGAGAGCCTTCCAAGGTAAATTTGTGGCAAGAGCCTCACCTCTATTTGTTAATCCTTTCTTAGAACTGGCAATGGGACGGCTTTAGCGAGTATCCGCGTCCGAGGAAGCGTGACCAGGCAGCTCTGCATTGCACTGCAGGTGACAGCTCCTCGATCAGCTACCTTCTGCCCATGGTTACAGGTCCCGAAGGATATGAACCTCGTTTGGAGGTTCATCTGGATACAGTTTCTGTAGCATCGAGCCTCAACGACATCAAACTCATCGCGGCTGAGTCATGTCGCGTTCGTATCTATCATATTCCATGGCACATATACTAAACATTACTCTAGGTTCATGCGTCATTTCCATCACCGCTTGTATGGAGCGCTGAGCGACGTTGGTCATTTTCTGTATCTCTTCGTCAACCGGTTATGTATCTCCTGCGAGACCACGTCAATATGTTCACTGATTTGACGCGAGATTGGACCTCTGGGCCACCCACCGGATGGAACAACTTTGTGCCCACCATCTATGTGTTGGAACTTCATCTGCACCAATTTGAGCTCAATCTCTATGCTAATGACCAGAACATCATCGATAAGCCTTTGGTCAAGGGGGAGAACAGTTAGTGGATTTTACTCCCTCCCCGCAAACACCCTAATATGCCACAATTCAGCGCTGGTAACGATCCGTGCGCCGAGTTTAAGCACTGAAGTCACCTTCCCGTCGAACAAATACCAACCCGAAGCGACGTCCATTCCAGTCGTTATTGATATTCCGGATGTAACCGTGTCTCTATCCTTACCACGGTGGAATACGCAGTACCTCTATAATTCAGGGAAAGAACATCGCGTACTCCACGCGGCAACCTTCCGCATAACATCCTCGTATCACTTCTGGGCCGAAGTTCAGCCCGAAAATATTGATCAATTAAAGCTCAGCGTTGAGGTGTGTCTGGGCGCTTACTGATTTTGTCCCCTGCTCATTATCACGAAGACTAGTGAAGTTGCATACAAAGCCCTCGGATGGTCTGTCAGGTGCTTTATGGTGCTTCGGGACAATTATTTCGGATCTTTCACCCATTTCTCTACGTTGGTGGAGTACCTTGACAAGCGAAGCAGGTTTACGTTGAGCGGGGATCCCCTGGAGATGAAATATCGACCCAACAAAGTCAGTGAAGCAGGCTTTTCCCTTGATATGTCGCTGAAAGACAGGGTATAGGCGAACTCACTCCAGGTTCAGGTATCGGTACTATTGCAGTCTGGATCACTCCTTTTACCTGCGGGTTTGCCTGGCTACGAAGTGCGCATAACAAGAGACCAATCGCTCGATGATATGGGTGCATCCACGGTTATGGCTTGTTCAGAGCTCCAACTAGACTTACGATTGCATGACTATTTCATGGGTAAGTTAATATCAGATGATCAAAGCACAGTGTTGACTTGTGACAGATATGTCACTGAATCTGAACGCAGTCAGAGGCTCCGTACTCGAGGCTTGTTCCGAGCACGTTTTCTTTGGTCAGGGGCATCAACACTACAGACACTCATTTTTGATCGATGGTAATGTCGACTACGCACCCTTCCTAGCTAATATTGATTTTTACCCGAAGGTTTGAATATTACCGCTAACAGACTATTTGGGCCACAGCCGCGCACTCGCACATATGTTTGCGTGTGGGAAATTGGAGTTGGACCGGTGAAGGCCCTTTTAACATCTCATGATGGTCGAATCTTGACGGCATGTTTAAACACCTTCCGTCTCAACTACATGGACCTCGCCAATGCTCCTGCAACCGAGTTTGGAGTGCCTGTAGATCCAGATGGTGAGGGAATCGTCCTTGAACGAGCGTACCCGCTGACAGATCACTCAGTAACTTTCATAAAGTTTTCGATTGGCCTTGTCGACGCCACTTGGTTAGCTGGTGCAACAGCCGTCAATTTGTCGATGCCTTCAGGCCTCAGTGTGCATACCAATGATCTGGAAGGTCAATTTTGTGGCAAGCTCACAAGCGTTAGACTCCCCCTTGCATCACTTAAGGTTCTGTTGTCATCAAGTGCTTCCAAGACAACTTGGTGTGAGGCGGCAGATCTGGCTGCAGACATTAATATGGATATATACAGATCCCCAAAATCCCGAAATCCCTCACAGATGGAGTTTATACAAGGGCAAGACGAATTGACCCATCGGGCACAATACCTTCTTGATCAAGTAGAGAGGGCACATAGAGCCTCTTTGCCTGATAATCGGCGGTGGCTACAGTGTAATCACCGTAATGGACTCTATCTGCCTTCTCCGTGCCTTCCACATTTGCGTAAAGTAAAGCCACACACAACCGCCCCCCTTCCGATTACTCCGCGCTCCAAGAGTACGACTGCGTGGTGGCCTCACCTTTCCCATCTATCAGAATCCGACGGAGAAGATAATATATCTGAAGCAGATCGCGATGCACGTCTGGCGTAAGTTACCCAGTGTCTGCACAATTCTACTGAATTTATTGGTTTTTCAGGAGAAGTCGACTTGCGCCACCAATCGCAGCTGATGACGAAATATCAGTCTCTGGGGAGGAATCAGATGACGAGGACCTAACAGATGCTGAATCCTCAGCAAGTGACTATTCCTCGACTAGATGTGAGTCGTTTGAATATGCAGAGTATCGCGGCTGCTGAATTCAGACAGCCGGGAATCAAAGGCAGTCACTGTTTAAGCACTACCGTCGTCTCACTAGGTGGTACCGAAGCACAAACCTCAATGATTTGGACCGCTGGGAGGACTCGCCCTTCGTTACGATCAAGGTGAGTAGGCGAACATATCTTTCCCGAATATCCATCAATTAGAAAGCAGGAGCCTAGAATTGCAGCCCAGAAGGACCAATATTCGCCTGGAATACGCCCAGGTCTGCATTCCAATGAAAGAACCAGCGGTGCCCACTCTACAACTTTCCGCATACAATGCAAAAAGCAGATAATGGTTCGATCAACCCCCTTGGTTTTCTTGGCATTTACAGATCTCATTGAAGACTTGGAATCGCAAGTTCGTATTATTTGTTCAGTGTCTCGCGCTACCCTAATGAGTTCCCTCAGCCGCTCAGTCCAGAATTAACATTGGACTCAGTGATGGCCGGTCATATGACAAAGTTCAGTGATTCGCCGGGTTCTTCCTCTCCAACGGCCTTCGACGTTATTATACGGTCTGTTCACATCCAGGTACTTGAACACGTATCTTCTCTAGACTCCACTTCCCTCAAGGAAGCATCGGCTCAAAGAGACTCTCTGGTCACTATCAATTGCTTGGCTTCTGGTGGCCACTTCGTCATTTCCAAGGGAGATCAGAAATGGGGTTGTCACATAGAAATATCTGAAACATCTTTCGGAGTGACGGATGGTCTGGGAGTTGCTCTGGGTTCCTCTAAGTTCTCGCATGCAAATAGTCCCATACTATCTCTTCATCGTCTTCAACTGGATGCCGCGCATAATCATGCCAGCATCTCTGTTGGGCGCTTCGCAGTGGAGCTTCAACCCATTAGCCTTGAGTCTGCCGTCGCCGCGTTTCAGGCATTGGAACAAGATTTGCAGGACATCTCGCTCAGGCGCTCGGTACAGATTGGCTCAACTACACGTCTTGCAGAGATCGTCTACTGTACCCTGTATCTCACCAGGGATAGGGCAGCTGTCGATCCACTTTCAACCATTCAGCCTTCTTTCCTTATCCAGCGGGGTTACCCCCAGGCTCTCCGTACAGACGCTACATATAAGTTTCTATTCCATCTACGTACAGCACTACAGGCTGCCCGTCTTCGGGGAGATATCAACAGTACGAACCAATCCATTGCAGCACAGGACATGAAGTCATTGGTGGACCCGCGTCTTGCTGACCTCGAGATCGACCTAGACTCCTCGAAGGAAGGTATACCTAGTCTGTTGGAAACGATTTACCCTCATACCTCTCAGAAGCCCACGATTAGGGCACAACTTACCGTCAGCTCCGCCAACTTGACTGCTGATCTTATCAGCATAATCGTTGCAGACGAGTTGCCAGCATCCACCAGTCGCTTGGACATCAGTTCATGTGCTCTCCGGCTTCGTTCTTCAAAGATGTCCCACTTCTTAGAAGGAACTCAGTTACCATCGCAGAACCCTTCCTTTGCCAACCACGATACTGCTGTCATTCCACAGATTATATGCACCCTTGCAATTGGCGATGTCAACGTGACCGTCATGCCTTACCTGATGGTCTTCGCACAACGTTCACTTCGCCTACAGAGGGTATCGGATAGATGGAAACCGGAATCGAACCAAGCACTTTCCAACTCTGGACCGTCTTATGTCATTCTCACGGCCGCCCTTCGTCGTGTCAACATCTGTGCTGCCGCTGAAAAACTTGCATTTGAGATTGGGGCCTCGGATATGGATATATCTCTCTCCTCACTGAAACGAGTCGATACGTCGATGCATGCTGACATCCACTCTGTCGGGTATACTGCTAGCTTTAGCGACGCTTTTATACGTGCGAGGGCTACCAGCATCGGACCAGGAATTTGGGCCCAGGATCAGGACGTTCTCGCTTCCTTGGTCTTCTCTGGAAAACTTAATGTCCTCTGGCGCCAGGAATCATTTACAAGTAATATCCGTCTAGCGTTCCTATTGCGTAGTGCCAATTTTTCCGTGCCTCGTAGCGCCCTTCGTCTTTACCGCTTCGTGGAAGAGTGGAGAGCAGATTTCCTTCCTGGCATTGAGGCCACCACACGAGCCTTTCTAACAGAGCTGAAAGAAGGGAGAGGAGAGAATACGCAGCAGACAGCACCGACGCACCCCCGTGCCGTGAAGGGGAGTACGTTAGTGGCCCATATTACGGGACATATCTCGGAATTCGGGGTTTCTCTTCAGGTCATGCGAGGAACTTGGTTATCATGGAACATACATGAACCGACTGTATTCTTTTCATCGTCAGGTGGAGCAGGATCCAAGTCTACTCAATCCTTTGGCATTCAATTTGGCTCGCAAACTTTGGCTATCTCATACAAACTACAGTCCACCGATGACCACACGGACATGCCGCGCATCAAGGTGACGCTTCCTTCGCTCTCGTTGACAGGGCATAATGGCCGCGCTTTCGTCAGAATTCTTGCATCTGTGGACTTCTTTGATGTTTTGATCAAGCCTTCTCATTGGGATACACTTCTCGTTGTCCAACAGAAGTTCGGTCAAGATTTTGCTGATTTGATGGACCTGATACACCAAAGTCGCCAACGAAGGTCTAATCCCTCTGCAGCGACGTCAAATACATTTCGATCGCCTCCGTCATTCAGTGGACATGTTAACGTGAAGGGATTCAGGTTTGGGCTTGAAGGACGCTCCTCCACCTCCTATCTGGAATGCGAAGATGTCGGTGGAGATATATCCAGCATTGATGCGGGTATTGCATGGCGAATCAGACTTCGGGACCTGGCTTTGTCGCTTGCGCCTAGAGCGGGTGTTGTCTCACGAGAAACCACCTTCAATCGGAACCATCGATCTGCGTTTGTGATCGTGGATCTTCGCGCGAGAGGCAACGCCCACAGATTGGATTTCCGCGTCCCGAAGATCCATGCCGTGATGCAACCCAGTTCTATAGGAGAAGTTGGGGACTTCTTAGACCATCAACAGGTGCGAAGATCACATCCAGGAACTAGTCTTCCTTTTTAACCTTGTCTAGGCCGAGTTGCTCATTCGAAGAGATCAGCGCGCTGCGGAGTTGGCAGCGTTCAAAGAAAAGACGCGCAGTGTTCTGAAAACGTTCGACATTAGAACAAGCGAGGCCATTCGTGACCAAAAGCCCTCTTGGCTTAGTGAACGTACCATAGATGCAGTGATTGAGAAGATCAGTGTAGCCTTCCCCCTCAGCCTTGAACAAACACTGGAGCTTCCCCGGACGAGTTCGCGCGACATGCCTTCCGTCAGGGCCTTCCTGTTTGCTATTCGGCGCATCGAGTTTAACGCGCAGAGAGGACAAGCGGGTCACATGTCAACTCAAGACTTATCGTTTCAATTTGTGCCCAGGTAAGACTTTGACGTCAGAGCAGCACTTCACACTTATCTCTAATTTGGCGCTTTAGTTTCAGGCAATCTTCGTCTGAAGACTTTGCAGCTGACAAACATAGAAGCCGAAATCGATTGCTGTACCCCCATATGACCGCACGATTGCGGTCGGATACGTCTCTGCTCAGTCGTCATATCTGGTTTTCTGGAGACGTCAGTGGATTTATCCTGGACTTGGACTCCAGCATCCCCGATTACATATTCTCGCTCATTGATGTATACCGTCAAGGAAGAGAACGAATGACCCGCATC
Source organism: Rhizopogon vesiculosus (assembly GCA_001882365.1). Taxonomy (NCBI): domain Eukaryota; kingdom Fungi; phylum Basidiomycota; class Agaricomycetes; order Boletales; family Rhizopogonaceae; genus Rhizopogon; species Rhizopogon vesiculosus. Next base: position 37,837 of record LVVM01000340.1, read on the forward strand.
GCCGCAAGCCTGCCCCGTGCTACTGCATCGAACGCTGACATTGTGAGGGACGGTGACTCGCCGCAAAGCGGGCAGCAAAATGGTCCTGCTTCGAATATCTTTGCAAAACTAGTCTTCCAGAGCGGAGAGGTGCATGTTCACAGCGATGCAAAATGCACACAGATCCCGCCTCTGGCTCACCAATTGTCGGGCAGTCAGGCGCGCCCAGAGCAGGAGACGTTGACGCTTCCTGTGATATCTGCTTGGGTGGAATATCGTGCATCGGGGATACGAGTAACTGGTCCTGCAGCGTTGATATTCAAAAGTACCATTCACTCCAGCCGAAACACTCTGAGGCCAAGTCTTTTGCCTTTCATCACCGAAATTGTCGATTACGTGCAGTTGCGCTTACGCAAGACTAGCCGGGAAGATACCCTCCAAATTGTGCCATCTCCCGCAGAAGATCTGTCCTCGTCTCTGACCTCGAATCGCCTGGAGAACTTATCCGAAGCATCATCGAGTCTGCAAATCAGTTTCAGTCTCCGCATAGACAAGTCAAATCTTGAATTGACTTGTCAGCCGGATGCCAATGTGATCGCAGCCTTACGCTGGGAAAGTGGCGGTTTCCTCCTAAACATCTCACCGGGTGCACACAATGTGACATTGACGGGTAGTGTAGACGGTCTCACGATTGGCCTCAAACACGGGTTCTTGAGCGATGACTGCGTCAATATCGCCGCTCGGAATCTCGCATTTTCACTTGCATTCACTAAGATCGAGGACCGTATTGGCAATATCGACAGCAAAGTTTCACTGGTGGTGGATACCGATATTTCAGGCGGAGTGCGTTTCTCTCGTCTGCAGGATGTTTTATGTTTCAAGGCGGTTTGGCTCGATCGCATCCCTCTGTTCGTTGCCGAGCAGACAACCTCTGACAAAACACGTCCGTCGACGGCCTCTTCCTCTTTTGTTATCACTCCCGTAGTAAAACAAGAAGTCACCACTGCCCTCATCATTCGCATTCGCCAAGTCCACTTGGAAGTAGATCTAGGACAGTCCATCAGCAGCGTTACCCTAGATCTCCAGAACGCACTCACGCGAATGTGCTTCTCTGAAATGTCAACGGAGGTGTCGCTCTCAGTGGCAGCAGTCTCCATCCTTGCGAAAGGAAACGTTGCGGGTCACATAAATGTGCCGAACTGCGTCTTTCAGACGATCCGCAGAAACGAAGACGCCTTATCTGGTGATTCAAGGACAGCTAGAATGCTTGAACTCAGCATGACTAGTGGTCCCTTAAGTGCAGAGCTCGAGTCAGACCATCAACGGCTGTTGATTTACAGGTGAGTTATTGTTATTCAGTCTTATCGTGAGCTGACTGTTGAGTGTTTTCAGGGCTGATCCAGTGCAAGTGGATATCCACGATGATTGGTCCCTCGTCTCTTCCACAGACAGAGGACAAGATCGGCCTCTGCTGCTTACGTTCACAGTCAATGGCAAGGAGATCATCGCTCTTGCTACCATCGCGACCATACCAAAGCTGTTGATATATGTCAATAAGTTCCAGGCTAATGTTGCTGCACAGCGCGAGGGTGCGAGTCAGGAATCAGCTGCTTTCCGTGCCACTCAATCGCCCAAGCCTGACAATCCACTCACCGAAGTTGCATCAGCATTTTTCCATTCTGCTCGTAACCGGTTCAAGGAAGCGGACACGGATCTATCCCAAAGAATCCGCCAGCAGCTGAGTTTCCGCCTGGAGACACTTAGATTGGTCCTTTTCCCCCGTACGATGGGTGACACAGAGCTCGCGCAGTTCATCGGACGTGATGTACATGCTAGCCTGGAGCGCGTGGTGATAGAGGGGAGGCCACCTCATAGGGAGATCGGTTTATCGTTTGCGGCCCTGACTATTTCCAAGTTCAGCCAGCTTCAGCCACTTTTCCCTTCGACTACTGTAGTGTCCGACGACAAAGCTTGGGTGGAGCAGTTGTTCAGGCACCCCACAGAGGCGATCATTGTGGGTCTGCCCACAATGAATATGCTGATGTTCACCGACGAGGTGGTTGAAGAACTTGCCAAACATATCGACTACAAGTTTTATAGCTCATTTGTGCGAGGCAAGGACACCAAGGAACACGAGGACATCTACATCACACTCAACGTGGCGCTCTATTCGTGGCTTACTGGTCTTCGCAAGAATTTGACAAGGGAACTGGAACAGGTGCGGGGATCCCAAGACTGGCGCAATACGGCAGTGGGTCCATCATCGCGCAAAAGAGTGGGAGCTACGGAGCCACCTCTGGGCGTGGATGTTGCCCACAATGTGGAAGTATCAAGTCCAAGTAGCTCTTCCATAGCTAGCTCTGCCGCAGTTTTACCTCTAACGATAACAACGAACCAGCTTCCTTCCGCGCCTTCAGAATTATCCGCACACCCATCGAAGCAAACTTCTCAAGTCCAGTTCTTGCCAGATCCGGTTGATTCTTCTGCACCAGCTACTCTCTCAGCCGCCGCCAAAACTGTCCCCATTGTGTACAGACATCTCGATCGCGTGATAGAGCGACTTACCATGCGGCAACTTGGAGAAGCGACTCCGGATGTTATGCACCCATTCTTCATGAAGACAGCTGGTTTCAACCTCGAGGATTCCCTTCCGCAATACGTTCATGAATACGCAACAATTCCTCTAGAGGAAATCATGGAGGCCTTGCTGAAGTTGTACTCGAAGCAGCTAAAGAGGATTAAATAAATTATGACATGGACGTACATAGTTTGGACATTACCACACAACATTAATTCTCTCATTTTCCTCAATATTTCTAGGCATCAATATTTCCCAGGGCAATGCGTTAATGTTAGGTGGGAAGGGGTAACAGAATGTGATGCAAGTGTCTATCTGGCTGAACTCCCAGCACCAACGTTAAATACACTCAGTAAACCAAAGCACCCGTAAAGAAGCGCAACTGGGTATGCGACGAGAAGGCGTTGGTCCGACATTCTCAGCACAGCTACAAATATTCCCGAAGCAGAAAACGTGCACCATATGATGGACAACAAAGACAGGACATAGCCGAGGATACCGCTACAGCGGAATAAGGTACTGGTGAGATTGACGACAGGGAGTAAAGTACTGGATGACGCACTCGAGTGTAACAACCACGCTGATTGCACCGACGCCAACCATTGGCAATAAGCAATATCCTAGGACAGATACTACGCGGTATGCATCGATGCCATTTTCTGACATGAGGTTTAGTAACGTGTATATCGAGATGGAGCCAAGCAATCCAAAGCCATATATGTATCCAAACTGAGGCTTCCCGGACTATCGATGCCAGATGAGACGGGTCAATAATGTACGAAAGAAGAAGACTCACCAGCAGCAGAAGAACTCCGAAACAGAAAAAGAATAGAAGGGGGCCAGCAAGGTCTGCATCATCCATTATACGCTCGTCGACACGTCGTAGCGGATTGAGAACTGTCATAGACTTGGCACGTATGTGAGAGAAGTTGATCCCAAGTTCTGTGGCGCACATGATTCTATACACTACGAGACATATTTACGGAAACGACTTACCCTCCAGCAATGGTGGTTCTCCTTCAAAGCCACCAGTTCCAAATGCAGTCCACCAGCCTCCCGGTTGCTGTTGAATATTACCTGCAAATGCTGGAGCGGGGCCTCCTTGTCCTATTGATCCCTGTGGACCCATATTCCCTTCCAGGCTGGAACGGGATCCTGGATAGAACTGCGCCTGGTCTGGTCCAGGCGCGTAGAATTGAAGGGGTACACCCTGCTGGGGAGGCTGACCATAGTATGGGCTTTGTGAGGATGACGCGCCGTACTGACTGGTAGTGTCCTGCCACATGAAGATTTGGGTTGTGAAGAAAATATTATAAAGGATGTAAGGAAAGGTCTATTGAAGGAGGCGTGCCACGTTTGTAGTCAACGTTGTACTCTCAGTCACCAGTGTCTTGCACGCCTGCGGACACTCACATTTTTACATACGGCAATTCCCGTGCCTCCTCCTTTCGTCTACGACAGTCATGGCAAGTTCTTCGTTTTCTCATTCGAGCCTCTGCTAACATCCCTCATCTTCTGCTAACAGCCGCAGGTAAACAGTTTTTGTGTATCATATTCACCTCCATATACCAATGTCAATTTCTAGAACGAGTATATCGAGGAACATATCAAGCGACATGGTAGACGATTAGATTACTACGAGCGCAAGTGCGTATCTTCTTCATCGCAGCCTTGCCTTACCTTGCTAATGATTTTGAGCATAGACGTAAAAAGGAGGCTCGTGCTGCTCATAAATCATCAGCAGTAGCCCAGAAAGCCTTCGGTCTTAAGGCTAAGATCCTGCACGCAAGACGTCATGCAGAAAAGGTTCAACTCAAAAAGACTCTCAAAGCTCATGATGAGCGCAATGTAAAGCAGGCCGACACGTCTGCCGTTCCAGATGGTGCATTGCCTACGTATCTGCTTGACCGTGAAGGCCAGAAGGATGCCAAAGCTCTATCATCCGCAATCAAGCAGAAGAGAAAGGACAAGGCAGCTAAATACGCAGTTCCATTACCGAAAGTTCGGGGCATTGCGGAGGATGAAATGTTCAAGGTGATGAAGACAGGCAAGAGCAAGAGCAAATCATGGAAGCGGATGGTTACGAAGGCGACATTTGTCGGGGAGGGATTCACAAGAAAACCTGTCAAAATGGAGAGATTTATTCGGCCTATGGCACTTCGATATAAGAAGGCCAACGTTACCCATCGTGAGTCTCGATATTTTGCTGTTTATCAGTTTGGGACCTGACCATCTTGTAGCGGATTTGAAGGCCACTTTTCAACTTCAAATCCTCGGAGTCAAGAAAAACCCGCAGTCGCCGATGTATACTCAACTGGGAGTTTTGACTAAAGGCACTGTCATCGAGGTCAACGTTTCTGAACTTGGAATGGTCACGACGGGTGGCAAGGTAGTATTTGGGAAGTATGCTCAGATTACCAATAATCCTGAGAACGATGGGTGCATAAATGCTGTCCTTCGTAAGTTCTTCCACTTACTTTGGGAGTTCATTACCTCACTGAACTTTTGTAGTGGTATAACCTCGTCCATCGCACATGTCAGAGGTGTATATAACATTGTCGCGGATCTCCTACGCACTTCAACGCACAACGCTCACGAGCCTTACGTATATAATATCAAAAGTTGACAGTATTGCACGGATTTCCCACTAGTTCTGTATTCTAGTAGGCAATGTTGTAGCTTGTTTACCACGTCACGGTGCTCTTGCCATTCAACTTACAACCTCCATGTCAACATCAAACACTCCTGCAGTTTCGCATTCTGCTTCTCCAGCACCTGAAGCTGGAAGGCGTCATGTTCTCACTGCTGTTGAGCGCCAGCGCTCACAACTTGAACGACTTCTCAAGGATCCCTCGAAGCCTGCATATGTACCTCCTCCACCGAAGGATAAGATTATCCGCCCAGCTCGCGAGATGATGAAGAATGTCCAGGGATCAAGTGCTGGCGCCGGAAGTGGCGAGTTTCATGTATACAAAGCTAGTAGGCGCAGAGAATACGAGCGACTGAAGATGATGGAGGATGAATCGAGACAAGTAGGTGGACGAGCTCTGAAAGTAACGTGATCTGAAGGTTTGGCAGGAAGCTGAAACAGCAGAGTTCGAGAAAAAACGGAAAGAAGCGGACGATGCAGCTGAAACCAGGACGGCCAAAAATCGGGTAAAGCGGCAAAAGAAGAAGGACAGGGCAAAAGGAAAGACTTCAGATGGCAAGGATGCCGCACAAGATGCTCCGTTGAAGAAAAGACGATTGATCAATGGCAAAGAGCTCGTGTTTAGGAAACCTGGTGAAGAGAGCGACGAGGAACAGATGGATGAAGTCGTGGATGATGAAGTTGGTCTACCTGAAGTAGCAGAGGCAGAGCAGGAAGCACCCCAGGAAGCACCCCGAATTGCACAAGAGCAACAGATAATTATCCACGAGGATGACTAGGACATAGGCTTGATTTCAGCTTATCGTTAGATCCTGGAGCCAGTTCCTGACGACTTGCACCGCATCATGATACCCTGCGTAGCACTGGGTATGATAACGACGCACTGCAGTATGTACTCGAGTTCCTCTTTGATGGCAGACATTATCACTACATACATAGGTGATGTGATATTCAACAACGGGTATTTGATTCTCCGAGTCATAGTTACCTTCTGTCAGCTGGTAGCTGCTTGGATTCATTGCTGTTGGATACGAACCTTTGCATGAGAACCTGCCGAGGATCGCAAAACTCAGAGATTGGGCTAAGCTCGTTAACTCCCCAAACGCATACCCACTTTCTTTGTGCAATATTGTAATGTAGAAAATTGTATGCTCATTGCCAGTCATCAACAGTTTCAACTAATTTTCAATTTTTCTTGCCAAAAATTTTGGAGACTGCCATTTACAGGATATAGCCATGCCCGCTTCTGACTTCCATGGAGGAAGGCAATCTCTTTACACCACCATCTTGCAAGTGATCTGACCTTCACTTGCCGAATATTCTCTTAATTTTGCCACGAAGAGTTTGCAAGTGTTTTCGACCTCGATGGAAGAGTTCGAGGATGACTTCGAGATGATCAGTGATGATGTCGATGACCCCGAGATCATCATGCTTACAGAGTTGGGGTCAACTCTCATCAATGCTATCCTGGAGAAAGAACCCATCTCAAATGTGCGAGATTTGATAGATGCAGGAGCACCGTTGTGGTATCAAAATGAGGAAGGTACTTCAGTTCTGCATGCGGCTGCCTACGTCGAAAACGAGCAACTCGTGAAGCTTCTCATCGAAGAAGGCGCTATCTGGAACGCAGGTGCGGGCAGATGATCACCCAACCATCGCCTCCGTTGACTAGAGGCTGTAGTCGATCATCTGCAGAATACTGCAGGTGATATTGCGTTGTCGCTCAACGATGCGGCGTGTTACACCCTAATCCGCGATGCAGGCATCCGATCAGGTACTATTCTGAGCTTCACTCCGGCAACTGCTCACAGATGTCTCAGAGATGCTTTTGACCTTACTCTCGTCCCAGACATCGCTAAATCCAACTCCGTCATCACTTGTTCTTCAGGGCACAGACAACTCTGCAGTTGCTTCAACAGATGCCTTCCTGTCGTCTCATCTGCGCTACACTCGAGATGTCCATGGTCAGGATATCTGCTTGCTTGAACTTGATGATGGTCAGGAAGTGGGAGTAATGATGGGCTGGGAAAGGGATATCAGTAAGTGCAGCTCTGCGAGTCATGTGCAACGTCAAATGAGGTGGTTTCTCAGTGCAGAAAACGGTGGAGAAATTGTGCATCGACCACGCAAGACGAGACAAAGGATTGAAAGTTCTCAATGTCGGGTTTGGTCTTGGTATCGTGAGGGCTGCGCTAAGTTAGCAGCGCAATATTCTAACGGTGGGGCAGATTGATGATTTCTTCCAAAACCTCAGCACACCCCCAGCGCTACATGTGATTGTAGAGCCTCACCATGACGTTCTTGCTCATATGAAAGAACAAGGTTGGTACGACAAGAAGGGTGTGAGCATATTGGAGGGGAAATGGCAAGACTGCATTGCTAGCGAAGCTCTCCAAGGATTTGGAAAGTTTGATGTCATCTACACGGATACGTTCTCGGAGAACTATAGCGGTGAGTTCACTATCAATCATCAGATAAGAAAACATGGCGTTAATGTCAAGCGTTTTCTGGTTAAGAGCTTCATACTTTTTTCAAACATTTACGAGAGCTTCTGGCAGGTCCTGAATCACGATTCAGCTTCTTCAATGGCCTAGGTGCAACGAGTGCGTTTGTGTTCAAATTGTATATTACGCCAAACCTAACGCATTTGCAAGATGTGCTCTTTTATGATGTGTACACTCACCTGTCGGAACTGCACCTTGCCGAAGCCGGATTGGATGTTGCTTGGAGTGACGTAGATGTGAGTTCTCAAAAAGATGAGGAGAGGTGGGGGGAAACGCGGAAGTACTTCTCTTTGCCGATCTACCGGTTACCGATAGCGTGGTCAAAGGCAAACTAAGAACTGTATATACTCACGGCGAGACAATGTAACAGTACCAAGGCATCGGCGCATCACACTCAACGTCTCCCCGCGTTAAACTTGGGCTGCCGCAGGCCAAAACGCTTCAAACTCCACCTTATCATGATTCATCAGGTACCTGATAAGTGGGTTTCAAAAATCCTGATGCGAATACGTGTTTCACTGTCTTGTTTGCAAAACGTTGCTATGCCAGTTTTATTTTGATCAGCTGTCAGCAAACGCTCCATCGCAGCACCGCCCTCGTGACTACTGGTGGCCTCAAATACTCACACCGACTCTCCGCTCAGATCTCATCAGAGCTGGTTCTGACTTCCTCTCCCTTTCTCACTCACAAGCAGGCCTTGTACAGACTCAGTCCTACTATTCCCCTGTTTCATTGATATATCGATAAACGCCAAGCAGCAGTTCAACATTCATTCAAGTTTAATATCTAACCGAACATCACCCACTTCTTACAACATGTCATTCAACCCTCCCAGATATGATGGTACGAGGCAACCTGCACTCCCTGCTTGGTCCACCTCCAAGATCCAGAAGAGTGAGGTGGTGGTGGTATGCACTTTGTTCTCTGCTCTCGATGAAGTAGTTCATGCATCTCTTCTAGGAATTATTGCATACTCAACCTCCTCCGTTATTTCCTATTGAGTTGCAAAACTACGTGCGCATCCTCTCATTTCCAGAAACCTCCCAAGTGCTGACTGAGTACTTGATCACTTGCAACTAGGTTTCTCCCGACAAGTGGGAGACTCGTGTACGCGCGATCACGCGTATTGCTTCACGGTATTCCAAGCCGACACTGGAAAGATGCTGGATGCTCTTATCACTGATGTATGCCCCTTCCTGTCTCTGCCCTACCTTTGTTAATTTTCTGCTTTAGCTTGACATTTGTCGCCCCACTGGTGGCTTATTACGTTGCCCTTCACCATTTCAACCGCCAAGAAGTGGGTCAACGAGAGGATCAACCAGATCAGTTCATTTGGGAGTCTAGGCTCATAGCCTTTGGTGTCATGGTTGGTCTTTGGTTTGTCATGTTTTTGCCGGTCGCCGTCTGGAAGTATATGGTAAGTTTAAACTCTTTTTGCTACTCGGAGCGCACTGAAGCGAATACTGGCAAAGGGACGTGCGAGAATGAATAAGATGGTTGATGGCTGGGCCAAAGATGATATCCGAACTGCCTCGTCCTATGCGGCTATTTCCACTTGGAAAGTCGTGATGCCTGGCGTATTCAGGGATGGGATTGTGGGTCTTACTAGGTTCTCCTTACTCGACGTCATTTTCACACTTGATTTAGGTCCTTGTTATTACCTGCCCTGGGCCACCTAGCACCTTTGGCCACGAATCCTACCTGCCTCCAGTAAGACACATGTTTCTCTGTTTATGCTCCATGTCTAATTATGTACCTAGTACATCGCGGCTCCCTCCGAGGCTGCGCCGTCATATGAGGTCACCAAGCGGTTCTCAAGTCTGCAAGGAGAAGGTAAATTTGGCGAGATTCCACTTTATAATGACAGCAAGGATATTGCAGTGTAGAACACCGTAACCAGTAGTATATGTATAGCAGTGTATAGCTATGTAGGCGTCCTGGCGGCCCTGCCACGAAACTTCAAATGCAGGTCATTCTTGTCATTCCAAATGGATCGTGGGAGTGCCAGTGAGCTTTGAAACGAGAGGTCTCTCCCATACTAAGTGGCCCACACATTAGCCAAAAATGACGATATATAGTTTATATATCTATGATAGGTGAGCAAATCGGTTGTTCAGTTGGTGGATCGTATTGCCAACCGTCGAGCCAGACACTGCGCATGTGTGTACTATCAGGACTGGCACCGAACCAAGCAGCCAAAACGAGCTGGAGAAGGAGGCATCTTAAATGCTGTCTCCCAAGCCGTCTCTCCGCTTACACCAGACGGTGTGGCTCCTACCCCATCAGCATTTACAAGTCCTCGAAACACGCTGTCTTCAACAACCGGTCTGGTTGTCGCCGTTGGCGAAGATCCCCCTGTACAAGATCCAGTCGAGCATGCGAGGTCGAGTACCCTTCCTTTTGATGAAGAAGCGAAGCTGGTCTATGGTGTCATCCTATCGCTGAGGAATATGGTCAAAAAGCTCTCCGGAAGGTGTGCATTTACCTCTTTATCTCATTTGATTTCCATCTGATCCCATGAACAAGGGACGAGCAGTTTACCTGTTATCGCACCTCAACGTACAGACTTCACTTGTATGAAACAGTATCTGGCTACAAGTTCGTCATGTTGAGCGATGCAGCAACTGAAGGCCTTCGTTTCGTCCTTCGTCAAATCTATAATGGTCCTTTTCTCGACTTCGTTGTCCGCAACCCTCTTGTCCTGATGGACTCTCAAGTTCAAGGCATTGATAATGATTACTTCCGTGCCAGTATCGACCGTCTCGTCCGTGGACTCTCGGTCTTCAATTGATCACTCAAGACCACTTTCACTCTACCAATATCTACATAACATACCATAATCAAAATAGCAACTAAAAGCACTGAACGGAAAGGAAACACAGCAATCATGAAGACGACGATGCGGGTATAGATGCAGGTCCGATGCCAACTCCTTCATCTTGCCGTTCCAATTGTTTCCTCAACTCACTCATGAGTGATTTCTTGATCTCCTTTTCCTGCCTGCTGGCCCCCTTGTCGCCGTCGGCTTCCTCACTTTCTCCTGCCACTGCTTCGTCGAGGGCCAGTTTAGTCTCCCCAAGCCTGAGTATATCTTCTTCAATCGTCCCGCGACTGATGAGCTTCACGACATCTACGTCTCGCTTCTGACCAATGCGATAAGCGCGGTCTTGTGCCTGGCGATCATTGTGAGGGTTGAAGTCCTGGTCAAACCTATGGTGGACGATAAATTAGTTGTTTTTGTACGTTGATGGCGTAGAGAACTTACATGATAACAACACTTGCAGCTGTCAAATTGATACCCATACCGCCTGCCTTCGTGGACAGGAGGAAAACAGATATAGATGCATCTTCGGTAAACTCATCCACGAGCGTTTGCCGCACATCTACGGCAGTGGAGCCCGTAAGGATTAGATACTTGATCTTCTTCAGCTTCAAAACCGCTTGCAGAATGTCTAGTATCTGTGTGAACTATAAGGGAAAGTGTAAAGTTGGAAACTCATAATTGAAGATAGAAGAGCTACGAACTTGAGAGAATATCAGAACCTTTCGATCCGCCTTCCCATATTCCTCGAGCAACCGCATTAGAGCTGATATTTTTCCAGCCTGAAGATAGCACTTCTCGTCCTGGAGGAATTTTCGCGTGGACTACACAGTATGAGTACGCCGCGATCAACAGAATCATTTAGTCCTGACCTTGTAACCCTGACAGAAGAACTGAAGCTCCGCATCGGTCATGACTTCCATATCCTCCTTGATATACTCAAAGACTGCGCCTCGCTTCTTGAAATCGGGCTCCTTGAGTAGTTGTTTTGTTATCGAAGCCAACGTCTGGTCATCGAACAGCTTGCGGAACAACATAGGATGTGAGGCTGCTTTGCGCAAATCCATCAGCACGTTGGAGCTGTTTTCCAGGTACTTGTCTTTGGCACGAGGATTCGCCTTGGCTTTCTTCTTGACGGCTTTGCCATTCGTGACTGGCGTCGATGTACCCGATGCATCAGGAGTAACACCTTCTGCATCTAATATCGTTTTTCGCGACCGATGTAGAGCATCGTTGTACAGCGATCGCTGTATGTCGGTCATATCACACCATTCAATCCGCTCAGTCTTGAGCGGGAGATCCTTTAGAACCTGTGAAAAAAGAATGTCGTATTTCAGGCAAGATTTGCATAACAGTGTTATAAACTTGCCTGATCCTTGCGCCGTCGAAGGACAAATGGTGTCATCATCTTCTTAGCTCTTGAGATACGCTCCTGCGAAAGTAATGTGATTTTGGCATCACCCTTCGTTTTGAAGATCGCGCGCAAGGTTTCCAGCTTTTCTGACAGCATACCAGGAAGAATGAAGTTCATCAATGACTAGGATATATTTGGTTGTGAAAATCGAGCGGAGCACGTCGAAGGACAAGCTCACCACCAGCTCTTGAAGGTTGTTCTGGAGAGGAGTGCCGGTCAGAAGTAGTCGCCATTTTGGCTCAAATTTTAGTAAGGCCTGATAACGCTGGGACTGGAAGTTCTTCAAGACGTGTCCCTCGTCGAAAACGATAGTCTGGGCCACGTGTGAAGAACTCGAACAATACAAGACACGTGTTTTGACTTACGTCCCACTGAATTTTTCTGAAGAACTTGCGGTCTCTGTCGTCGCCTTGAGCAAGGTTGTAGGTGGTGATTAGTACTTCCCAACCCGTCCCAGTCTTGTTTGATCCCCGCTGTGTGTCTATTAACATCTGTCGCAAGTTTGCTCGCTCCTCTTTGCCGGCATAGAATGTCTGTACTGATATCGAGGGTGCGAATCGAGCAAACTCCCGACACCAGTTTTCCAGCGTTGATGATCTGCGAGAAACGATTTCAATGGAAATAGACAATCAAGAAGCGATCAAGCGTACGGTACGATGACGAGGTGCGGACCGAAGTTTCCACGTTCCTTGAGCAGGGCAAAGAAACTGATGACTTGGATGGTCTTCCCAAGACCTAGCACTCCCCGTGAGCGTCCTTGCTTTTTCAAACAAGGAAGGACAAACCCATTTCGTCAGCGAGAATGCAACTGTGTTTTTTCTTATAAAGTAGAAACAGCCAATTGATACCAAGAAGCTGGTAGTCCTTAAGCGTGATGCCTTCTGTGATCGTTGCGGGCTGAGATGAGATGTAACCCTTGGATGCAGCATTTGCAATTTTCAGTGAACGCAGGCTCAAAGAGTCTTCCTCAACTTGATCCGGGGGTAGCGACGCTTCCTTTCCTTTGCCTTTGCTTGATGGCTCTTCCGTAGTCCAAGTAGCAATGACAGCGCGGAGAGTTGAACCAATTTTCTCGCACTCTTCAAGGATGCCATCGACGGTGTCATAGCCTTGAAGGATCTCCTGACAATCTTCGAACATACGGGGGCTGATTCCGGATGGTCCTGTCTTTTTCTTGCCTTGGTTAAGTTTGGTATTGAGATCCGCTATCGAAGCATAAGGTCGAAGCTCTATGATCTTCTCAGCTTGCTCTGGGGCGCAACCTGCTGTGATCTGAGTAGCTAGGACTTGATAGAGGTAGTAATCAATGCTTACCAGTCAATTCCTGGATAGCGTCTGCGTTAGCCTGGTTGAAGTACTCGAACGCTGCCCTTTCCCTGGAAATTTCTCCATGCTTCCGAACTTTTGGAAGCTCATCTTCGCTTTCAGTGGCTTCGGCCTCATCGTCAGAGAGGATCAACTTCTTCGCTCGCTTGCGGCGGGGAATTACGATGGCAGGTGTAGATGGGGATGCAGGCGATGTAGCTCGGGGCATGGGGATGTTGGTAACCGTAGGGGACCGGGTGGTATCCAATGTAGCTCTGTTAGCATAGATATATGATTTCTTGGCCTTCTCCTTGAGAGCAGCACGATGGGCTTTGGTAGCTTCATCTACCTCTTCGACTCTCCCAGTCTCGACGGCTGGATGTTCTGGAATGGATGGTACTTTATTAATAGTGGTAGAATTAGATGGAGTCAATGTGGATTGGGGCTTCCATGACGAATCAGAGAGGAGGAAAGATGCCCTGTTGTCATTCCCCTTAGCTTCAATCCAAGCAGCCTTGAGGGTAGCCTGGTCATGGCCGGGGTGCGACAGCTGGAATACAGTAAACTCATACGAGTCAGCATGGTTGGGGCGCTGGCCACGGACAATCCGCTTCGAGGGTCCCCCTAGTGACGACCTGACATCCAGCATTGACTCGTCTGACGAATGCGACTGCCCTTCTGCGTTGGTGTTCTGTTTCCGTCGTTGCCCTGGGCGCTGGATGTCCGGAGAGCCAGGAGTCATCATCCCGAATGGTTGAGCATCGGAGGATGTCCCGCGATTTATACGCTTCCTCGGGGGACCTTCATCTCCCAAGCCATCCACTTCTGATAATGGCCTTATATCTCCTCCCCATGGACGCGACGGACGCGTGAATGACGCGTGAGCAGGGCCACTACCGTGCACAAACTCACTTGAGGAGGACAAGACGTCGGGCACGGTTGAGGGACCGGATTGACTCCATTGATTGTGCTGACTGAGGCCGATCATTGAGGAGCTGCCTTGGGTGTTTTGGAGATGGTATGGTTGATAAGGCTGATGATAGCCTGCACTTTGGGTCAGGGGACTGGAATTGGGGACGAGGACGATGCCTTGTGATGGAGTCGAGGGGGGATGGTATCGTGCTGGTGCCGTAGCATCCCGGGACTGAAGAGGAGGGACAAACGAAGGAACAGCGACATCGCTGGGTGAAGCTGAAGAGGCAGTAACTTCAGATGCAGCTGTATTGGGTTTCTTCTGGAACCTTAGTCCGCCAACCATGCTCGTTTTCTGTAAAAACAACGGGCGCTTTGTGAGAAAACGGTATCAGAAAGCTGAGCTCTTCAACTAACTCTACTGTTGGCGACGTCGTCGACAGACATTGACGACATTCTATGTTAATTTTTGAGAGGGTATGAGAAGGACCCGAAGGACCTGTGTTGTTGCCTACAACTTGGGTGGTGAGAGAAAAGTGTGGACGTAGGCCAGATAGTCGTAACGTCGGAGAGTCAATGAATGTGGCACAAGAAAACTATATTTCACTAGGTACTAGACAAGAGAGCCAAAGGCTGTACAATAGATAGGTGCATGGTATGTAAGGACACCGAGGACGTCGCGTGGATGGGAGCAAGACCAAATGACCACCAAGCACATGCTGTGTGCTGCGTCGTAGAAGGTACATGCACAATGACCGAATGTCCGCCGTCGACCCTGTCGAGAGAAGGACTGTGTAGCGTGGCGTGCATGGCCTCTCGACAGACAATGAAGAAAATGAATAGCACACTCTGATAATCGGATGCTACTTGGAGTTGACGACGGAAAGATTGACTGTTTGGATGTGAAGATACATAGGAATAGTTTACGCTTTAACATGGAAATGACGCACGCAGAGAATACGAAGACAGTAAGGGGACGCATAACACCTAGAGTCGACCAACCGATCCGACTGATCAGTGGCTGATCAAAGATCGTACATCTGGACGTCCTAGTCGCCGAAAGTATGGACTTGATCATACCAATTTCTAAGCCTACGAATATCTGCTTCGCAGAATAAAAGACATAACTTAACCAATGGAAACAAGGGATATGCTCACTTTGATGGAAAGACCACCAATTCCACAAATGAAATGTCCACATGCAGCCAACAGGCAGCTGAGAGTCACACAGGACTTGGATCTACCTATGTAGCCCAAACTGAAAGTTTGATCTAGAGGTAGAGGTGAGTTACAGTCATGAAAACTGCCTTCTGAAGAGTCTGTCATCCACATAGGATACAAATTGAAGCTCCTCATCGCCTGGCACAGTAGGGAAATCGGGAATTCAGAAGCTTAGAGTCGGGTTATTGAAGGTAGAAGGGAGACAACACCTAAGAATTTTTTTCGGCAAGAACCGAACGACGTAGAAACCAACTCAACCCACGACTCAAACTCGTCGAAAAAATCAGTCTGAAGCATTGCAAAAAGGTTAACGACGTAAGAGAACATGGACGTTGAAAAGAAAGTTAAAGAGTAAAACTAAAAAGAACAAGTAGAGTGGGCAATGCCAGTATGAACGGTAGTGGGGAAGGCTTTGGAAGGGTGGGAGTCTGGGAGATGGTGGTGGTTTGAGTTCAAGATGGATATCGCCCGAGTTTGGCCCGAATTACCACTGTCACAGGTCAAGGCACTTGCCGAACCCACACTCCGCAGGGCTTGCCAGCCTCGTTCGGCACCCGCTTCAACCAACGTTTCTCTCCCTGCTGCCACCATGCTTGGTCTTTTCGATATGATGTTTATGCTGGGGTCCTTGGCCGTGTCACTCACCGTGCTGGTACCCCTAGTTGGCACTCTGGTGCGCTTCAGGGCACACTACAACCCAAAGGGTCTGCAACTTGACTCGGAGGGCGACGTGCAGCCCCATACTGGCCCAGTCATCTCATCCTACATTGGAATGCTGAGAAGGGTACATAGAATCGAGGTGGGTAATTCACATATCATAAGACGATTGTGCCCTGATTCACGTTCCTAGGGCTGGCCAGGACTGTACAAGGGATTAAGTATGCTCCCCACAATAATATCATCGTGCAATATCTAATGTGTCGCCTAGTGCCCACGTTGCTGTCGACTCTTCTCATTACTGTCTTCCTGATGATGTTCTTGAGCGAAAGTAACCTTCGCAGTGGAAAATACAGTGCCCCTGATGGTGGTGCCGTCGGCGTGCTCTTCTACAGCATTTTCGCCATGCTTGTATCTCTTCCGCAAGTAATCATTACGAACCGGTAAGTTTATTTATTCAACTTTCTCCCGACGGCCTTTGAAGAACTCCTTCCTTAGTGCAATAACCACACCCCATAAGCTGCCTTACTTCAATGCAATTTACTCACTCCGTATTCTCTTAACTCCCACTGAACGCCGGCGACCTTGGATTCTCTACCTCACGCCTGGTCTCCTCGCAACACAAGTGGCCCACATCGCCTACGTTATTATCTTCTTGCGGTCCATCCGGCAGCTGCTTCTCCCCGAACTCGCCAATCCAGGCATGCCCCGCACAGAAGAGATTTCACCCGCCAAGCTCGTCATATTCTTCGTCATCGCGCTTCTGAGCACAGTCATTCTCGCCCCTTTGGAAGTCATTGCCATCAGACTTTCTATTCAGCGCAACCACGCAGCTCCAGAATTCAACTCCATCTCACAGGAGGAGGACGGCGACGCCGAGGAAGCAACGGAGTATGCCGGTGCTGACGAGGATGTCATTGGGTATGTACTTTGTCTTTTTGGTTCTCGTCCCCCTGGATTAACAAATGTAGCCTGAGAACGGACAGGGAGCCATATATCGGCATGGTTGATTGCGCGAAGAGGATCGTCGATGAGGAGGGCTGGAGGGCATTGTATCGTGCATGGTGGCTGACTACGTTAGGTAGCCTGAGCGGCGCATTCTCTTGAAGATTCTCGTGTTCCTTCATCGTGTTACTTGTTACAATGGGGTGTATCTTACACGCTTGTTACAAGCTACACCATTCGCGAACGACCTTCCTGGAGCGTACTACACTACTTTGTATTGCCGTTGTACTGAACTACCACCCGTTTGGTTCTGAAATTTGATTCATCTCGGACGTACATCATGTATTAGATGGATCCCATGTCGCCTGCTATCTCTACACCTTGTCAATAGTTTTCTGATACTTCCTTTTGGTGGAATGCTGTTGCACGAAGACAACCGACTAAGTGCTCATTGTGTGCGATACCAACA
This sequence comes from Rhizopogon vesiculosus, assembly GCA_001882365.1. Classification (NCBI taxonomy): domain Eukaryota; kingdom Fungi; phylum Basidiomycota; class Agaricomycetes; order Boletales; family Rhizopogonaceae; genus Rhizopogon; species Rhizopogon vesiculosus. The sequence goes on from LVVM01000340.1 coordinate 55,292, forward strand.
TTGGAATGCGCCAAAGCTAGCGGAGAACACGACTTAGTCTCACTCGACAGATCCGGCAGTGATTCACAGCTCTCTCTCGGGCGCAAAGCCAGAGACTACGCCAACATATACATTGCAGGTAACTGCTCGTTAATTGGCAAGAAGATAAGTCCTACCGCCAACTTCTTGTCGCTATGTAGATCCATCGCCCCCGTTGACTACTCTAGGCGGGCCATTGTCAGTCGCACGTGCTGGAGCCGCGGAGTCTGAGGTAGTAACAGACGGTGACGACTGGCCCCCTGGCGACGAACTAGTATTCCCTTGCCCCGAAGTTGCACCCCTCGACATCAAAGTGTTCAATAAATATGCTAACCCGCTCACTTGCGGTGACTGTAGCAGCGACACATTTATCTCTAGATTCAGGATTGTTCCATTGGGATTAGAACCTCGTAGCACAGCTGGCGGCTGCGGCTGATCTGGAGGCGGAAGGGAAGCAGCGGGAATGGGCACTATTCCGAGAGCATGAAGGGCAGACAACGAACTAACGGGTAGTTGCACTGGAATCGCACTTGGAGAAGTCGATGTCGTAGTGGAAGGGGCTGCAGGTGTTGCTGAATTGGTATATGGTTGAGTATATGCGTATGGGTACGTGCGATAGTACTGGGCTTCCGATGTCTGAGGGTAATAGGCTGGACGAAAGGTGCCGACGGGGACATTGGTTGCGACGCGTTTTTCACGCTGTAATGCGTCTAGTTCGTTCCGTGCACCGCGCAACTCAAAGCTGACGGATGAGTTTTCTGCCCGTTCAACTTCGACCACAGCTTGAGCCAGCACGTATGCTTGATCATCTGGTGAAGGCCGCTACAAATCACAGAATAAAGGGTCAGTGAAAAAAGACCGCGGTGAGACGAGAAGAACAAACCACGCTGGATTTCATTTTGGCACGTCGAAACCGCGCCTGAAGTTTTGTTAGTCGACGGTGACATTCCAGGGCAAATTTAGTGTCTATGACAGACAAAATAAGATATTCAATTCCGGTTAAGAAGATGCGGTGCTTTCCTACCTTCAATCTCATCCCGGATGATGTCGTGCGCCTTGCCCTTCCCTTTCGCATGTCTCCTTTCCGTAGCAGTCCTCAAATCTTCTTGTGGTTGTTGCAGTACATGATATGGAAGGAGCCGATGAACAACGTCCACTGCATCAACAAAAGGAGAATCCACGTCAGGATTCATTACTGCCGCGTGATCAGCAGCAAGACATGACGCAAAACTATACTCCAGAACGTGAGTGAATACAATGCAACAGGAGCTCTGCAACATACCCCTGAGCTGTCTCCCTTATTATCTGCAGGTCCTCAGCCGTTCGATTTTGCAGATAGCTTAGTGGTCTTGATGCTGCATTATTGGTGGATCCGTTTAAGTTGGGTATTTGTAGGGACGGTAGACTTGTGGCGGCGTGATGCGATGAAGAGGAGGAAAAACTTTGAGATGATGGATCATTCGATGGCCAAGTAGCAGCGGTGGACGACTGCTCGACTGGCTTCAGGGAGAAGCTATGTGTAGAAAAAGAGCTCTGGCCATTCAACATTTTCTTGACTTTGTTGTGTTTGTGATGCTTTGCTTTGTGATAATCCCCGTGACCGCGCGAACAGACAGGAGAATTTAGGGCAAGCCTCAGCCCTGAGTCTATCCAATTTCAAAAAACATGAATGCAGATGTGACATGTACAGAGTAAATACACTACTCAGTCAATGGTGGATGTTTTAACGGTCAGACGTTTCCCCGGTAGTTGGGATAGTTGGTCGTGTGATGAGGACAGATTTGAGCTTTTTTAGCCAATCAGATGCTTGAGCGACCTCCTCAGCATTGCTACTCGCAACACGCTCCAGGTAATCCTTGGCAAGCAGTAAATCCCCGCCCGAAATCACCATGTGGTGGCGAGCAACATATATACTTGATTTAGCATAGTCTTGGACCGGTCGCTCTACAGGGCTGGGATCACCTTGGCGAAAAATTTTAGGTGACAGATACGAACCTTCGATCCGACAGATCTCCACTACCCGTCGATGATAGGCCGCGGCCTCCGCCGGCTCATCCAGTTCCTCATGCAATTTGGCCAGTTTCAAGTGAATGGTGATCTCACGGGGGTCAGCACCGAGTAAAGCACGCTTCAGACACTCCACAGCCTCTTTGAGCCTTTTTATACGGCTTCATCAGAGGCTTTTTTTCAAGGAAGGGAACGAACGAACCTGCCAATCTCTTCGTAACAAGCGCCTTGGGCTTGCCACAGACGGACATCGTATGGCCTTGATAAAATGTTAATTTCTTACACATGGGCGATCTCAGAAACTAACCTGAGAGCAGTTGCATGCTGATAGTAATAAAGCGCATACCGGTGCATGCTCAGCAATTCATAAGCTTGGCCAAGGCCGTACCAAGCCCTATAGTCTTTCCGATTCACATCTTCAAGACGACAGGTAATCAGTACCCCAGTGGTGCAATATTTCAACCATGCATACCAACTGCTCGACGATAGGCTTCGATGGCGGCGTGTGAGTTCTTCATCTCGACGTACTCATGACCCATCAACGTCCATGCAGACAAATAAGTCCGATCGAGTTCGGTCGCTCGTCGAAAATATCTGACCGCTTTCTCGTGCTCTGCACGAAGGGAGTAATGATTTCCTGCATTCCCAAGATCAACATGCATAATCGCTGGTAGCTCATATAATATAACTGACCAACCAAGCAACATACTTCCGGCCGATCTTTGTCAAGTTCAAGAAATTCATGAGCCAATCTAGAAAGCTTCAGCCGATTGTCGGTAACATAGAGTATGTTGGAGTAGACGTCAATATCGTCGATACGGTATGGAGCAACCGCCATGATTTTTTCAAATTGTTTCTCGGCCTGTCCAAAGTCTTTTTGATGATAATCACAAAGGGACCTGTTGTGCAAGTAAAACACCGACCATGTAAATGGTATAAGGCACAAGCCCGTAGACTCATGACCCAAACACTGTCGCGGAAACAGTCATCCCCAAGAAGACGGTCGCACATGGCCAGCTCGTTTTCTGACGGACTATGGAGCTCGTTCATCGTTCGAATTTGGAACACTAAAACGAGGGGATGGGTTGCAGGAAGGGGTAGCAGCGGCAGGAGTGCTGACAACTAATAGTCATTAAAACCCGGAAAACTGTGATGTACTGTCGACCAACCTCATCGCCATCGCCAACACAGCTGCACAATAGGGTCCATACTGACCAGTTCCACTGGTAGCCACTGATAGACCGTATGATACTTTCAATGGCTTCCTCTCTACGGTTGAGCCGTGATAAGAACAAAGCTTTCCTATACAAATAGAATATAGCGATAGGACGAGGAGCTCTGGTGTCGCAAACACTCACAGAAAAAGAAGCCAAGGATCTGTAACATTCTTAACCATATCCAGGAGAGTTGTGAGCAGACGATTTATGGGGACGGGAGGTTGACCCCGAGTATCTAGCAAACTGTTTCGAAAGGTAATGGAGAGCACTACGGATATTGACCTACGGTTTTGCTTGTACCAGTCTCGCTGCGCTTTCCGTTCTGCAGCCTTGATAAATATGTTAGTGTTGCTGGAGGTTGCAGATTGTGTGACAGACCAAAAAACAACTATAAACGTAGAGAAATCGTGCTTTGGCACTCTTGCAATCCTTTACGGTGAATTCAACTCTTGTAAATTCTTTCGCTGCCATGAAAGCTTGAGCGGCCAATAAGGCAGCTTCATCTTGTGCTTCCCACTCAGTTTCTTGAGCACAGACGTCAAGGGGATGTGGCAGAAGATGGGGGTGATTTCCAGGAGTAACAGGAATGCTTAACGCAGCGGTAGGAGCAGGGGATGGATCGACGAAGGCCAAAGATGGCCTAGGAGATCGGGAGCGGGCAGGAGTGGATGTCGAGAAAGTAGCAAATGCTTCAGAAGTCAACGTATCACGTTTGTTTGAAGGGATGGCGTAATAGAGTTCAGAAGACCTGATAAATTGTTGGAGTTCAGCCAGCCAATCGTTATGTTGAAAAGAAAAAAGATAAGACCATTTGGATGCAGCTGATAGCCCTCTTTCGGCGCAATGTTGAATAGATTTGCGCAAGTCAACAACAAGTCTAGCATCCATGAGAGTGGATGTCATGGTGCCGCCGGCCAGGTCGGCAGTGATAGAAACCTGACACCTGAGCCGAAATCAATAAGCAGCAAGAAGGCAATAAAACGAGCGAAGGACTTCAAGGAGTTAGTTGACTTCTTTGCGGAAACGGAACGGATATGCGAGGGACGGAGTTCGAGAAAAATCTGAAAGAAAAAGCCAAGCACAAACTCAAAATAAGATAGGGCTAATCAGATACAGATTTCTGGAATGCGAAGGAGAGGAGGATATCGATCTCCTCCAGGCTGCTCCTGCTTGTGGCATAGTCCCAAGAAGTCTTTGTGAAGCGGCGTATCGCGTTTGGCGCCTCTTCCCACGCTTCCGGTAAACTTCAAAGTTCAAATGTGTTGGCTTGGCAAATCTATTTGAAGCCGTGTACCCTACTTTCAAAACAACACCGTACAATGTCTTGGGCAGCATTACTCCTCTTGTTGTTATGCGTCAGGTTTGTATTGTTTTTCAGGAGACGTCGTCTGCCTCGACAAACATGCAGCGTCGCAATTTTTCTTGGTTCAGGTAAATTCGAGTATCCGGTTTTCCCTCCCCCAGCGTAGCTTTACCCTGTCGATTTTTAGGCGGGCATACCAGTGAAGCATTGCAGCTGGCTTCTTCACTTGATTTTAGCCGTTACACTCCACGGACTTATGTTGTCAGCCAAGGTGACGCCTTCAGTGCACAGAAGGCTCTCGCATTGGAGCGCATCAAGGCCTCCCATACAGTTATCTCAGATGTACGGGACTTGTTGGGATTTGTCTCCAAGTCTGACACTCGTTTCCAATAGAATCATTCCATTCAGCCCCAGTATAAGCTCTTGACTATTCCTCGTGCCCGTCGTGTCCATCAGTCGCTGCTTACCACACCGCCAGATGCCGTCAAATCACTACTAGCTTGTGTGTATTTCATCTCGGTTTGCCCATTGTTCAAGATAGGAGCTTTCCGGCGACCATTCGCGGACCTTCTGATCCTCAATGGCCCTGGAACATGCGTTGTTTTATACGCAGCAGTCCTTCTGAATAGGGTAAGTTCTTGATTGAGTCATCCGAGGTGTCTTTCGCATAATTCTGATTTATTATGCAATACCGATTCACATCAGCTTATCGGATTACCCGGCCCACGGGTGATGTATGTTGAGTCTTTCGCCCGCGTGAGGTCTCTTTCACTTTCTGGAAAGCTGCTCTATCATTTTGTTGATCGGTGAGATCGCCGTTTTTTTTGCCGGGAAGTTGGCTCTTAGTTCTTATCGCCTTTCTAGTTTTGTCGTTCAATGGCCTGACCTCGTGCAGTCTGGCGGTCGCGAGGATTACCGGGGATGCCTTGTATGAGCAATCACCTTCACAGTAATCTCAAACATGTCTTTTTGTCAATGTTCATGTTTACCGTCTCGTAAGTTGCTGATTAGTCCACACTTGAGTCTAAGTCCGGTGCAGAATTTTTTTCTGCTGCGTTTTACGTTGTGTACAACTTTAGCATCCTCGACGACATTCAAGTTGTCAATTAGTATTAAATAATCGTCGCTTCCCAACTTGGTGCTTGACAGCGCCGATTCATTTAACTATGGCTTCATCTTCGAGGCGTTTCTGTGAGAACCGCTGGGCACCGGAAAGATGTGATTCTGATACAACTAAATTCAACACCGGGATGAACAAATAAGCTACGCCAAGCCCAAGGCTGTCCGCGATGACAAGGTTTGGTTGGAGCTACTACTTTCTTGTCCAACGGTCTTCCCCGTTACTTCCGCCTCTTCGCGATGGGCTGGCGCTCCTGCCCCGGCCACCCTCCCTTCTGCCTGGTTCCCACCCTCCTCCACCGGCTTCAGTTTTAGCAGGATGAAGTCTTCTTTCTAGTCTTTGTCCTGCGCGGAGGGATGAAACTAGTTCTTTTGAGGCAAGGCGGAGATGCATGAAGTTGCAAAAGCCACCGCGGTTACATTCACCATTCTCATTCTGGCGACAACAGGCTTCTCGGAAGTCGGTCACAGGAGAGAGCTCCGCATACAGCGGACGTCCTGACAAACGAAAGTTAATCCGGATTAGAAAGCCAAGCCGGCATCACTCACCTGCATACCACCGATCATTTAGATTGTCCACCGCTGCTTGCGCCTCGGTCTCCCACTCATACCGAGCGTAAACATTGCCAATTAAATGGTCACCGACATTGTCGCAAACCTAATGGAGTTGAAGTGTTATGGGGTATTAGAAGGATATTTTACTTACATGCAATTCCAGCAAATGACCGAACTTTGCTAATTCGCAATACAAGTCTTCATACACCGCATCAAATCCCTCTTGTAGCTCCGCCTCGGTGAGCTTGCAGACAGGATCATGGGCCGGATTATGGTACACGTTTGGAAGCAAAATCGTCTGCGAAAAAGGCGGCCTTATGTGCTTTCTCGAGCACCTGTCACCATGTCTACATGCACCAATCTAACCATTTGTTGTGAATAGCACGACTTTTGGGCGACGAGCAAACCGCACGTACCTTGTAGTAGAAAGAGCAATTAACACGATCTTGTTCTGTTCCGAAGATGTTTGCCTGGTGAATTGTGTCAGAAAAGACAACTACGACAATAAATTGTTAGCGCCTTACCAAGTGAGATGCCATGTTCGATGAAACTATTCCGATGCCGTGGCCGTTGAAAGGATGTTCGGCGACGAACTGTGCGACGACAAGAGATCGCGGAGTCCTAAATTTTCTTTGGATGAGTAAGCATCGTTGGATTTGGTAAGTATGTTCTCGAGTGTTAGCCACGCCACAATCAACGCCTAACCAGCAGAAGCAACGTAAGTAACTTGACTGAAACAACTGTACTGCTGCTCGCTTTTGCGCTAAACGTGGTACAACCGTGTATTTAACGTAATTCACATCGTGAGTGCATATGTGTGACCATGTGCTTACTGCAATTCCCATCGTGTGTGCGCATCAGTGTTTATTTTTCATGATGGACTCCGGACTGAAGTTCTGGGTGATTTACGGCTCAAGATGGTGATGCTTTCTCTCTCACCAGGGTGACACTGAGCAGTACATATATTTGGTGTGGGTAATTTTTGTTCACGAAACGCATCCGACGCCACTAATAGTCTGTACCAGACAACAACCAGTTGATCTCAGTTGACACTTGACATCTGTTCTAATTCTGGGGCAGCTTTTCTGTCTTTCTGATTGGAAACTATGCTCCCCGAACTTGGTGACCTGATGGTCTTCGAAATCAAAGGTGGCTCTTGGCATTGCCTGATAGAAGGTCTTTGGAGGGAGCTCCTAGCCTCATGATATTCTGATATCAGAAAATACTACCTAGAATTCCAGACTCGTGTCCTTAAGAAAAAATATTGGCATTTGGAAATTCTCCTGTCTCGGTACGCAAGCCTTGCAGCCGTTCATATCCTCTATGAATGCCGAGGACTCATCTACGTCTATCTTGGCGTCGACGGCTCCTGTCTACTTCGGGAAGACTCGGACATGGTCATCGGGTTGGTATGTGGGAGTACAGTTTGTCGGGTCAATATGCAAATCAATACTCTAGAGACACCTGCCTTAACAACATCAAAAGTCAAAAGGCGTTCCTATCTTAGATTACTTATCAGGAGGTTTTGACAATCTTGCATTCGATAATAAACGTGTGGGACCATGTGCTAGTGTGGGGAGGAGAAAACAAGCGCATTTCCTCCCACAGAGTTTGACACGTTTGACGAGCTTAATGGACGGTGGTGCATACAGTGGAAGAGATTGGATTGATCTCCGATATTGTACAATGCCCTCTACTAGAAGTTGTCACAAATACATAGTAAGAAACGGTTCATAATTCTATACGAGGATGAATGCAAGGCAGAAGACTTGAAAAGATGAAATAATGTAGCTACAACCTGAAATCCACAATGAAAGGAAATCCCGTCAAGTCACCCACGTCTTGAAGGCTCCCATGACATAAAAGAATCTTCACAAACAGGGGATGAATCTGACACGGAGGACATAACGTCCCAGGTTCGAATTCCTTGAAGAGTCTTTGGCGAGACTGTCGAAGCAGGCGCGGAGCGACATGATGTTGCGCCAAAAGTGGACGATGGTGGAATGAATTTATGGGAGGGCGGCCGCGGTTGAGGGGATATTTGACTGATATCGTTAGGTGGGGTAGTAATATTGCCTAGTGTCGTTCTGTTGAATAATGTTAAGTTGATATGACAGCTAATCATGGGCGAACTCACGTAGCAAGAGCGTCAAGTTCCATAACCCGTTGGTTAAGGGCACAGTTAGATGCAAGGCTGTGGTAAGCTGACCGGCTCAGGATGTCCGCAGCTTTACGCAAGCGGAGAGAAAGCTCGAGTACTACGTTGTAGCTCGATCCCTCAGTCAAGCAGCCACAATCTGTGGAAGTATGGTAACGGTTTTTAGACATGCAAGTGTTGTCGGGATGTTCAGTAAAAGCGTCGGCTCCAAGTGGGTCATGTCCCAGGCTATCCCCACACCCCATCAAACCCGGATAGGACATGAACATAGAAGCGAAGTCAAATTCTCCTGTGAGCGGTTGCTCCCCCGCAATGAGAGCCTGAGTTCGCACGTATTCATCTGTCGGCGTCATTAAAGAAGGAGAAGGCGTGCTGATGGGAGACGATACTCCATTGAAGTAAGGTGAGTATGGCGGAGAGTTTGTCAAGTCGACAGGCGGTTGGGAAAAAGTTAGGGCAGGATGTGTGCGTGGGGATGCAACCCGAGGGGTCGGGTGTGACTCATCCATATGGCCTGAACTCGAACTGGCTGAGAGAGATGGAGAGGCACCAGATAAAGGGGTACTGTGTGGCTCGTTCTCATGTTCAGTCTGTTGCTGATCAGCAACCGGGCGAGATTGAGAACGGGCATGCCACTTCTCAAATTCTACTTCTGGCGTTGAACCCGCTTGAACCCAGCGAGGATGAGGCTTGTTCTTCAACTGGTAGAGATATTGAGCTTCAAGTATTTCCTGCGGCACGATCAAACAAACCTCGCGTATCACTCCCTCCAGCTCGGCAACTCGCTTACGAAGGCGCGAGCTCTCGTCTTGAATGTCGGTTCGTTGGGAAGGATCATCCACCTCGTATACACAAAGGCCAGTCTATTGGACACTCGGCATCAGAAAATAGCACCAAATGCGTTGTGTCAGGGCCCTTACGAGACCTAGTTGTGTGCAGCGACCACAGGGACGCTTCCGGTCACACTGTCATATAACATAGTCTAAGAATTGTTTCCGGGGACACAATAAGCTTCTACGTACCATCCTCTTAGATGTGTGGCAGTTGAGGCATGACTGGGTGGTACGATTGCGGCGACGTTTGCGATGGTCTCCCTCAGGAGCAGGGTTAGAGACAGTAGCCTCTGATGCGGTCCGCTTTTTGCGGATGACGGCCTTTGTTTCTGTGGACATGCTAGCTCGGGAATTCAAGGTCCATGAAAAATGATGATATGGGGGGTATTTGTACTTAACCTCATCACCGCATTGGCTTGGCACTCCGAAGAACCTATTAACGCAAATCGTAATAGAAACCGGCTCACTGATACGGCGGCGCTTCAGGCCTGTCAGGTCCTAAGCTCAATCAAGGTCAGTCTTAATAAGGAAAGGGAACAGAAATCGGCGCCGAGTCAATCTTCCCATCAAGTTTGGAAAGATCAGAATGCGAACCACGAAAGGACGTGAGACTGTTAAACTGTTGTTGTCTACCGTAACGTTAACTTACTTGATGCTGTTTTGAGTAATCCATTTGGAGCAAGGAAAGAGGCCTAAGTCCGCTCTCCAGAGACGACTTTTCGGATCTGTCATGCTTGTGCCAAGCCAAACAATGTACCCAGCCATACACTGTATGTAGTTCCGCCGGTAAGATATGTCAAATACCCAATCTTGTTAACTGACTTTCTTCGACAGCACGATTAACCACAATTCTTTACACACGGCGCGCCAGCACGTCGTACGACATCGTCGCCGGCGTATCGTGCCATCAACTGAACTCCGCGTGCTCCAAGGCGGTCGACATATCTAATATGTCAGACACGGGGTCGTCTGATAAACCCTTCGTGGCGTTGTAGTGCGCCTTTTTTAGCGTAGCATCCCCGGTGCCATAGCCTTGTCCAGTAAGGAAGTAACTTATGAGGACCGCGTCAGTACCGGCACTTGGCAATAGGCATCAAGATGGTCTTCAGTTGCTGAGCCGTCCACGCCGGAACAATCTAATAGTACATCTATTGTATGAACTCCGTTCTCCCACGCAAGGCTCAGATTGCACCGGGTCATCAGTCAAGTTCCCGCAGCCCGCTTCATCAATACATCACATGCCCGTCTACTCCTTGTTGGCTGGACTTGGTACGTTCCAGGTCCCCGGCTTGCAATTGTATGCCTATGATTCATCTATTCACATTTTACTGCCTTGAAGTTCACTTCGCCTTCAGCGAATGGTGCTGATGACATGCAACGTAGCCCTCCCAGGTGTCTAACAATAAGCGAATTGCAACTGACCTTGAACGCACAAGTGTGATGAGTTTACAGAATTGATTTGTCTCCTCGGCCAATAAATGTCTGGTAACATCTTTACAAGTCTTGCCGAAGAATGATCACTGATGAACAGGCCAGGATCCTTACCGATCATCGGGCGTTGTTATGTAACTACAACCAGATCAATGCACTCAGGTTTAACGTTATCATAGGGACGTTTTGGTGGGAATGGTTCTAATCTTCGACATGTGGGGTCCGTGGTACTACACCGGAAGAAGTCTTGCACATTCAAAGCCTTGATTTGACAGCGATGCAACATGTTTTATTTTCCTAGTAGGAAATTCCTACATCTGAGAGAGGCTTTACGTTGACAATTTCAAGGTTTCCTCAGACTAAGCGAGTGCTCTCACCGGTGGAGAGCTCAAACGACGCTAAGCGCACATTTGTCCAATGGCATATCTGGTCCTTTCATTCACCGACCAATAGCAAAGGTACCTTAGTATTGCGCTCCTGGGTACTTGTTGCCTGAGATAGCACCTTTATCACCACTCCAGCATATGTACGCCGATCACTACGCAGCATTCTCGACAGCAACAAACTATGAGGTTATTTGGGATCTTTTGAGCTTGCTCAACATGTGTATAAGTATCATTTTAAACGTAGACAGTGGTACATCCTGGGGTCCTACGTAAACGCGTGTAGATCCTTTTGCAGATCACGTGTTGAAGCTAATTTTTAATTTTGTCTATAACCTTAATGGCCTCGGTGCGGGAGGCTGTTTTGTTGTCAAATACTGTCGACACATTTTCAGGCGACACACGTTGCGACAACCTACATCTGGGCATGATAACGGCGCTCCGATATCAGTACCTTTTTACCTTGAACTCTATCTTAAAGCATCCATACTAAGTAACATTCAAGTAATTAGCGTCTCTGATTGACGATGAGTTGTCCTGCCTCTACGTCATCGCCGGAAGCATATCCCGCTCTGCAGTTGTCTCTTCCGGAGTCTCAGAGAGTCTAAGCCATCCTGCTAAGGCTTTTTTCTCAATGCGGGGTCCGCGGAGACGTCTGTTTTGAAGAAAGGAATCGGCGCATCAGCCAAGACTCTCAGAGGTACCGTTCGGGAAATACCGAACATGAGAGAGGTCCCCAGATTATCGGCAAAACCTTGGGAGCTCCCAATTATTCCATCAAAAACAGAGCGATAATCGAGCTAATCGATGACTGGCGTGTATCCTGAATATTACAAACGCCAACAACGGTAGCCCAAACTCCTGTACGCGGAACGTGGACGTCCGAACATTGCATATTGATATCGAGAGCCTCGAGCATCGTAATAATGTCAGCTCAGTCAAGAATACCCAGACACTGAACTCCTGTGAGATTATATCTAATTACTCATCTAGAACATCATTAACTTGTCCTTCACCTGCATTTACAGCGCATCGCGCAACATTACTATATTTAAACGAGTAAGAAATTCTCACGGGAAGCCTTAACGGCGGGACTCCTGTACCTGATCGGGTACCACTTAATTAAGAATTCCTTAGTTGGACAGAGAGAACTTCATGGAATAAAAAGTATTAAATATTCATGTTTCTCGCATGTCCCTTCTGAAGACTAAGCAGAGAAACTCACCTTAACGGACTGACCGAACCAAACAACACAGTGACCATTCCAGGTTTTTTTTTGTTTCAAATTTTGTCCTGATTGAGAGTACTACTCTATGAAGGACATTACTATCTAGTCTTGGGGACCCTAGTGTCCCCGACGCATCTCTGAGCTCATGAATTCCCTAGCAGAGATATATCCTGATGTATCTCTACTGGACCGCCGTTCCCGCCGACCGTTTTAGACATGCAACCCAAACAAAGATGAGATCACTTTTAATGTACGCGTGGTGCTAGTAGGTGAAAGCTAGCGAGTATTAGGCTTAACGCGTACTCGACCGTATAAAACGGGTTAGTACATGGATCTATGTGGATGCAAGTGATAATGAGAAAGGGGCTTTGGTTGAGGAGTTAAGCCGCTTGTTTCCTGTCTGACTGACACCACAGTATGAGGGACTTGATTCCATGTAGACGAGTGAGTGGGAGTGAGAGGTGGTGTTTTTTTGTGTTTTATGTATATGTGACCCACATGGGAGGAACCATTCCAGGTTGAAGGCATGGGCGCGACCACTCACCAAATGCCAATGCGTCATAGCCGAGTCGATCGGGGTAAAAAAAAAAA
>LVVM01000352.1:24172-41486 GCA_001882365.1 Rhizopogon vesiculosus
GCACTCATTCACGGTACACAGTTCTACCGCTGCCTCTGGGTAGATCAGCACACAAAGCAGATATGCCTCGAATCCGCACCACCAGAAAGACCCATGCTCTCTCACTTGAAGAAAAAGCACGGTGTATGTGGTTCGGAGAAAGACTACATAAAGTGTCAGTGGGCTATCTTCGACTCAGATTCCCATCAGGTGTGCGGGACGACGCTTCGGCGACGCAGCGCTCCGCGTCATATCGCGAGACATCTAGGCTTGCGGGCTTTCTGTCCCTACTGCGGTACGGACTTTTCCCGGTCAGACCAACTGGCGGAGCATGTTCGCGATAAGCACCAGGCCCAGAGGGTCGGAGCTCAAGGTGACACTACATAGTGCAGCCTAGTGAGTATTTTGAAATAACTTACCAACTGAAACCACTCGTACTTACTCATGCCTGACGAGGTTCATGCTGGAGTGCGGGACTAGCAGTGAAGTTACTCGCTATCATTGCTACATGACTCGAACACTACTAGCCGTACCGTACAGGATTGTATACCGTATGGCTGAGTGCTGAGGCAGATATGGTCTTCGGAACGACAATGACTTCATCTCTTGCTTATGGTCTGATTTGTTGAGGGAATAGTGTTCCTGTCAGGAGGACACTGAGGTCATGAAAACCGATGTCAGTCTGGTGTAAAATCTCAGAGGAACCAGCTGGCAACATCACGGGTTTTGACGACGAGAAGCAGGCATAAACCTTCATCGCACTTCTTTCAAGGCGTCCACTTTTTGACATCCACAGTTTGATCAGATCAATGCCGGAATGAAACCACAACGGAAAGTCACTTGATGTTGTCGACGTCAGGCCGGCGATGAATCGGTGATGGTCTCAGGCCGCGATTCAGAAGTTGGTTGTACAACAAGAACAAATTTGTGAAGCGGCCGCGGTTGTCACATGTTGCTGAGCCGCGGCTGGCTTGAAATTAGGGTCTATCTGAACTTACGCACTGAGTACCGAGCACAGAGCACACAGTCCTAGTGCCGCCAATTTTCAAACCGACCATGGCAAAGACGAGAAATCTCGCATGCGCCACCACGAAATCCGACGAAGATAGAAGACAAGTCGTCCTCGACAAACTGACGCCACCATTATCTCGCGGTTATGACGAGTTGGTAGTACTGCTGTCCCAGCCTGAGGGTGCGTGCTGGTGCGTAGCTCTGGTATATCGACTTATAAAGTCATCGTCATCTCTTTTCGATAGGTCATTAGACCTTTCAGAAGTTGCAGTGCAGCCCGAACGGCGGAGACACTACCCAATACAAACCCCATGCATCAATTTCACTAAAGATGAAGTCTCACCCACAAGCCTAGGCCAACTTGTAACTGTCAATGATGCCAGACTGACGAACTGTTTGTAGCAGCATTCAGCATGTCGAGCACTGTGGTTTTCCATTCTGGCCCGATACTACGCACTCGCGCCGCCGTGGACGAAAGACAGCATGAGTGGTACGTTGACATTCCTAATTCAGGAGAGAAAAGAGTATATGCGCTGCACAGGTCAGCGTACGGAGAACAATGCTAATCAATTGTCAAAATCTCGAATAACCACGCGTGTGGGCGTCCAGTTTTATGAACTCGTCTAATTGACGGCGAACTTTCCATCCGCTTAGACACACCGTGTTGCAGGACAGCCTGCATCACGAAGTTTCCCAATGCAATGTCAATAGCACATGCAAACGATTGCCCTTATGGACACCCAGCTGACTTCTGTTCACTCAGTGATTAGAAGAGTTGTGACTACATAGGGGAAGAAATGGGACAAACCAAGCCTGCAGATGAACGCCAGGGCTCGGGCCCATGTCTACCCATGCTATGGACTGAGGTGCCAGTGAATTAGCACTCGGTGGGTTGTAAGGGAAGGGATGGAACCTCCAATACGCTATAGGCGCTTGCTGAAGTACTGCCTGACGAGGGAAGGAACCAAGAGTATCGATTTTGATGTAGATGCGACTTCTATGGTTATACCTTTTGACATCGCTTACTGACTTACCCATTCTCGATACAGGCATTGGCTCTGAACCTCTCTTTCATAGATAAGGCCTAGGGTTCATGCCGTGAGTGTATCCGTCAAAGTTAAGTCATATTTTTAGTTTTGATTTTCTCTGTGATCGGTGGGTTACCTGTGCTATTCAATGTCAGAAAAGGGCTTCCAAGTAACGCAGGTACTTACAGATGATAAAATCGATCGAGCTGGTGTACCCCTAGTCGTCGGGACAGAGCCACGCAAGATACGTTGAATATCTGTTGGGTGTGTGTGTAACACATATATACACTTATTTAGCTTGCACGAATTTTATTTAAGTTGGTCCATTTCATTTCGGCTTGCATTTGGAGCCAAGCAAGTGTGCTCAAGGTTGGCAATGTAAACACAGGTTTCTTGTAAGATGACCCACCCCAACCTCGTTGATCGCACAAGTTATTTTATGATGCTGCGATAATGTGAAGGATGTGCGTGATTCACATGTAGTCAAGTTTCTTTCGCCCTCGGGCGAGCTTATTCCTTGATCAAGAATGAAAGTACACGTGTTCGACATCATTCAAGTTGATGATAATGCAATTAAAATACCATGCATGATGCCCATCGATCGCTATTGTCCAAGGAAAATGTACACATTCAAGATAGCGAACGGTAAGTTAGTTTGCATAGAAACCTCAGAAAGATAGAGTGTTTTCAACAGATCTAGAATGTCAGTAGATATATTGTGTGAAAGGCGTTATTGCTCCTGAAATTCACTGAAGAGGTTCGTACTGGCGGGCTTATCATTAATGGATGTTTGCTCCTTCACAACGATAAACATTCGTCCACGGGACGGGACCTCCGGCCGAGATTCCGGGAGTAGATCTTTTAAGTTTGTAAATGGTATTTGAAGCCTACGAAATTTCAGAAGCAACAGCGCAAGCATTTGCAGCATAACACTACTTCACCTCCATAGCAAATCCCACCAACGACTGGCTCAGGTATCCATATAAGCTTGAAGGTAAAGCAGTGCAGTTCGGGGAAGGACTAAGTACTAAGAGCGTCGGTGAACTATTTCCCACTTGGGTTCTAGTCAGGTATGCGGGAAGAGGTTTAAGCGACGCAACTGTCGGGGACGCCGGGGACCTCGTTAGAGCAGTGTAAGGAGTGCGCATCGCCGCAAATGAAATAGGACCATGTTTGCATTGGGGAATCGCGAAGCATGGGTCCACATGGGACACGCCATCTCGGACACGCCATCTTGACCCGAGCGGAGAGAAAGCCTGGATAGACAAGTAAGTACACTTCTTCCGAGTCTATATTGATTGCCTACCGTGAATATCAGCGGTACTAGCATCTAGGTTTCATGATGCTGCCAAGCAATCAGGCTTGTTACCTCCCGATCTCCCAATATTTCTAGCCAACGTGAATAAGATATCGAAAGCTCAGCACGCGAGAGCCATAGCAGGAATCGACCTGTTAATGTCAGCATGGAGGTTCGAGAACACGACTATGTCAGGAGAACTCACGAAGACTATCCTGAAGGGGGTAATCGTTTCGTGAACGATCTGACTCAAAGGAAGAGTCGCCCGGAGCCCAAATCTCAATATCTAAGCCGCAAACATAAGCTTTTACAGCAAAAGGTGAGACTGCAGTGAGGGTGTGCGCAAGACAATGATAAGTCTTCGATGAAGGGCTCGACGTCCGATTTCGCTATTCGGTCGCTGTAGCAATGGGCTTGCGTATCATACGAGTCGTCGTGCTTGTGAAAGTAGAGGCGTTGAGAGAAACAAAGACGCAATGTGTTCGAGTTGGAGACGGTGCCGACCGCAAGAAACTTGATAGGATCGATGATGTTGCTCTCACGCGTGAGACTCGAACGATAAACCGGGCGTTAAAATATACGTACTTCTTCCGGGGCGATTATCTTTCAGCAATAACGACCATCATGCTCGTGTCGTAATGCGCTGATATTCCATTTCTTTTCTCTGCCATGTAGGAGTTGGAGACCTGGCGAGAATGTGACTGGATTCCACAAACGGATGTGGTCAGGAGGGGCTCACCGTTGCAACTTACCAAATTGACTTTTCTCCTGGAAGTTCTCGGTCATACACCTGGCACGGTTTGGTTGAACTAGTACCAGTGCAACTAACCCCGAGCATTCGTGACACATGGGACCCTTCCAAGGAGCCAGCCATTCACGCTCACATTGAACGGTTCTGACTTATTGGCAACCCATTCGGAAAACAGGACATTCCGACGCAGGCCATGCCAGGGACCCTTCCAAGGAGCCTCGTTGCATTTACATTCCTGTCCAACGAGCTGGCTGGATGGCAGGGACAAGAATCGTATATAAGATCATGATATCATGTATCAAGAAAAATGCATACCAACGACCAGATGGAGGATAGCGAACGGTAAGCTAATTTGCATAGAGATCTTCAAGAAGGACTGAGCATTTCAATAGATCTGGAATGACAACAGATATATCGTGCGTGGAAGGCGCTGTACCTCTCGACATGCTCCTGAAATTTCCTGAAGAGGTGCGTACATCGAAACTGGCGAGTGTATATCAATGGATGTTTGCTGGCAGGACTTGGAGAACCTTCGACGCCTCCTTTACTTCGATAAAAGATTCGTCCACGGGAGTGACCCTCCGTACGAGATTTCGGAAGTAGATTTTTTTCAAGCAATCGAAGCCTACGAGAATGAAGAAGCACAGCTTGCGCAAGCGTTTGTGGACTACTTCTCCATAACAGATCCTGTCAGCGACGAGACCGGTTCAGGTATTGAAGGTACCTCTGCGCCCAGGCTTTCCGAAGCTCCTAAGGAGAGCACGCTCATTCACGATACACAGCCCTGTCGCTGCCTCTGGGTGGATCAGCGCATAAAGCAGATATGCCATGAATCCATACCAACTGGGAAAAAAGCCATGCTCTCTCACTTGAACAAAAAGCACGGTGTATGTGGTTCGGAGAAAGACGAGGTAGAGTGTCAGTGGGCTGTCTTCCACTCGGGTTCCTATCAGGTTTGCGGGAGGAAGTTTCAGCGACGCGGCACTCCACGTCATATCGCGGCACATCTACACTTGCGGGCTTTCTGCCCCTACTGCGATAAGAACTTTTCCCGGTCAGACCAACTGGCGGAACATGTTCGCGATAAGCACCAGGTCCAGAGAGTCGGAACTCGAGGTGACACTAAATAGTGCAGCTTGGTGAGTATTTTGAAATAACTTACGAACTGAAACCGTTCGTACTTACTCATCCCTGACAAGGTTCATGTTGGGTGCGGGACTAGCAGTGAAGTTACTCGCTATCATTGCTACATGACTCGAACACGACTAGCGTACAGGATTGTATACGGTATGGCTGAGTGTTGAGACAGATATGGTCTTCGGAATGACAATGACTTCACCTCTTGCTTATGGACTGATTCTGAGGGAATAATGTTCCTGCCAGGAGGTCACTGAGATCATGAAAACCGATGCCGGCCGGGTGTAAAGTCTCAGAGGAGTCAGCTGGCAAGGGCCACTGTTCGCTGGTTTTGACGACGAGAAGCAAGTATAAACATGTATCGCACTTCTTTCACGGAGTCCACTTTTCGACATCCACAGTTTGATCGGATCAAGGCAGGAATAGAACGCCACGACGGAAAGTCACTTGATGTTGTCGACGTCAGGCCAGCGATGATGGTTTCAGATTCAGAAGTTGGTTGTACTACGTGTACAACAAGAACAAATTTGAGGGCCGCGGTTGTCACATGTTGCTGAGCCGCGGCTGGCTTGGAAATTGGGGTCTATCTGAACTTAAGCACTGAGTAACGAGCACAGAGTACACAGTCCTAGCGCCGCTAATTTTCAAACCGACCAAGGAAAAGACGAGAGGTCTCACACGCGCCGCCACGAAATCCGACGAAGATGGAAGACAAGTCGTCCTCGACAAACTGACACCACCATTATCTCGCGGTTATGACGAGTTGGTAGTATTGCTGTCCCAGCCTGAGGGTGCGTGCTGGTGCGTGGCTCTGGTGTATCGACTTATAAAGTCATCGTTATCTCTTTGCGACAGGACATTAGAGCCTTCAAAAGTTGCATTGCAGCCCGAACGGCGGAGACACTACCCAATGCAGACCCCATGCGTCAATTTCACTAAAGATGAAGTCTCACCCACAAGTCTAGGCCAACTTGTAACTGTCAATGATGTCAGTTTGACGAACTGTTTGTAACAGCATTCGGCATGTCGAGCACTGTGGTTTTCCATTCTGGCCTGATACTGCTACACACTCACGCCGCCATAGACCAAAGACAGCATGGGTGGTGCGTAGACATTCCTAATTCGGGAGAGAAAAGAGCATATGTGCTGCACTGATTAGCGTGCGGAGAACAATGCTAATCGATTGTCAAATCTCGAATAATCATACGTGTAGATGTCCAGCTTTATGAACTTGTCTAATTGACGGCGCACTTTCAATCCGCTTAGGCACACCGTGTTGCTTGCTCTTTGCAAGACAGCCTGCATCACGAAGTTTCCCAATGCAATGTCAATAGCACATGCAAACGATTGCACTTGTGGACACCCAGCTGACTTCTGTTCATTGTGATTAGAAGAGTTGTGACTACACAGGGGAAGAAATGGGACAAACCAAGCCCGCAGATGAACGTCAGGGCTCGGGCCCATATCTACCAGTGAATCAGCACTCGGTGGATGGTAAGGGATGGGATGGAACCTCCAGTATGCTATAGGCGCCTGCTTAAGTACTGGCTGACGAGGGAAGGAACCAAGAGTATCGATTTTGATGTAAATGTGACTTCTATGGTTGTACCCTTTGGCATCGCTTACTGACTTTCCCATTCTCGATACAGGCATTAGCTTTGAGCCTCTCTGAATTCATAGATAAGGCCTAGGGTTCATGCCGTGAGTGGATCCATCAAAGTTATGTTGTATTTTGTATTTTGGTTTTTTCTGTAATCGGTGGGTTACCTATGCTATTCAATGGCAGAAAAGGGCTTCCGAGTAACGCAGGTACTTACGGATGAGAAAATCCATCGGCTGATGTACCCTAGTCGTATGCTGCGCAGTGCAAATTACTTGAAGCTGGACGGTTTGGCCCCCTTCCATGGCATCGTTTGGTTCGCAAGCCTCGACCAGTGTCATTTTCCCGCGACCTCAACCCATTTGCGGTCATACTATGGCTCTACAAATCCTTATAAACAGTGACTGAACTTAATCCCTAACGTGTAACCGAACCCTCAGTCCTGCTCTTTCAACGGTCAACCGGTCATTCCCGACGGTTCAGTGCCAGAGCGCTGTTTCACCGATGTCATGATCCTGCAACTGCAGTCGTGATTGGCCTTTGTTGCCATCTACCCATTGGTCTTTTCACGGACCTTGTAGTGGTTGATGAGGACATTGTGGCCATTTCATGGCTCTATTGGCTGTACATACCAGGGACCTACAAATAGGGCTCAGCATATCGAACCAGCTTCCCATACTCTCTCGTCCTTTAAGAAGGAACAACTGTCTAAGGTCTTCCTACGGGAGACTACTGTCCTTCAAAACCGCTTGAGAGCGACCTTGAACCTTTTCTTGTCATATCTCTTTACCATCATGCTCTTTCATGCTCTTCATTAGTATCGGATAGTTCGCCAGTTGCGGGGCTACCAGTGCCAAGGCGTCATTTTTCTTGATGAGCCTCATTTTGAAC
This sequence comes from Rhizopogon vesiculosus, assembly GCA_001882365.1. Taxonomy (NCBI): domain Eukaryota; kingdom Fungi; phylum Basidiomycota; class Agaricomycetes; order Boletales; family Rhizopogonaceae; genus Rhizopogon; species Rhizopogon vesiculosus. Next base: position 31,867 of record LVVM01000352.1, read on the forward strand.
CCGTGCCCAGAACTTCTTGCCCCCACACAAAGTGGCTTCCAATATTTTTATTTTTCCGTTGCTGGCTTCTTGTGAAGGCACCAGTTCTCGTTTGTATAATTATGACTAACTTTTTCCTCCTTTCTGGCACTCCCGATTTCCGAGCAGATGCATATGTAATTTTTCGAGGCACCTTTGGAAATCTTACTCTCCATACGTCTGTCTACTCTTCAATTGTAAGTTTTACCTTCTTTCTATGCTTTTCTTTCTTATCCTTATTTTTCGTCCAGCCGTCCGACCACGGGTGGGGTAGTCTTTCCAGTAGTATGATGACGTACAAGACAATCAATCACTTGCTGTATTGATTACACTGCCTCAATCCTGCCCACGAACACTTCTATTAATGACCTGTTTACATGTGGCGTTGGCAGGCTTATGAACGCAATTGATTTACGCCATTCAACCAACGTGGCTTGGCCAATGGCCAAAGCGTAAATGAACAGCGGCATCACGGCTGGCCTTTCCTAAAGTGGATTGTTTATTCTACTATGGAGAGTCATCCAATCACAATGGTGCTTCCACGAACCATGGCCCTATACACTACATGTGTCACTATTAGGCCGTTTTATGCTGAGCCAACGATCCGATAAAACTCATATGATTCATGCAACTTGAAGCCAGGTTCCAGCCATGCCGCATGGTTTGCACGTACCAACAATGGCAAGGCAATCAAGCTATTCCAGGTCTTTATCCCCGCGCTAGTCGTAGCGCTTCAAGTTGGGAAGCCATTTCAGGGTTCCGAAAGAACCCCAGTGGCTAGCCACCTTCTCAACTGCCGGACCTAGATCGGGAGGAGGGCTCCATCCCCACATTGATACGGTGCCCTAAAATACACATGACTTCAATTGTCGGTGAGTGATTCACAGCCTATTGTACAACTTATGGCTTAATCTTTGCGCAGAACCCATTTGCTTGGTCAACAACAGAGACTTTACCTGGCCTTTGTTCCAGTGCTCGCCGAAACCATAGCAGTGGTACTTAACATAGATTTGCGATCGGCCATGCCCGGACGTCCTTGGCCGTCGAACAAAGCTTCCGAAAGAAGCCAAATTTCATATAGTTCCGCCTGTCAGTGTTAGTCATCGATGGCCAGGTTTACACGAGGTCATGATGTTGGTTGGCCATCGGAAGAATATGAAGCCAAACTTCTTGGTAATCTCATGACGGCCAGCCAGCCACCTTTCCAAAAGAAATCTCGCCAGAGATATAAAGTCTCTTCCAATGCTGTTGGCAGGGTCTACAACTTACAGAATCAGTCGAAATGCCGACCATCAAACCTCCATGTTCTCCCTGCTTTCCTGACGACAATCCTCTTGGGCACGTGAATAGGTATAGATACTTGCACTCTCGAAACAAACTCGTCTGATACTCTGTCTAGATTTCATGCTGACAGACCAGGGCAATCACATGGCTGCCCTTGCTATGTTGCACTGCAATACATCCTGGGCATATTGTTCCCTTACTCGTTCGTGTAAATCTGGGGCTTTGCGCGACAATTTACTGAAGGGTTATTTCAGGCCGTATCCGCATCTTTCACCTGCAATACTCTCAGACATTTTCAGCAGATTGATGTCAGCAGTGGATGACCATTCGTATCTCAACATTCTCCACACAACAATGGCTGATTCGGTGACTCCTTGGTTGGCACCGTACGCAGGATTTTCCCCCTCGTGTCATAATCTATCTCCAATGGAACCCAACTCCATCCATCATGCTCTTCCGCCAACTCTTCTGAATACAGACAACGACATGAATTCTTCTTCTATCAACGGACCTGACCCTATGCCAGTGTACGCCCTCGACTCCGTGTCTTCCATCTTTGGCGAACCGTATTGTGATTTCAACGCGACTGCATCTATGGATGTCGGTTTATCTCATATGTCGAGCGAGCCTGCAGACTCGCGGTGGTTTCCATCTGGTGAACCGCTGTTTGACGGGAATTCAGTTTGGGATCAAGGATTGGAAAACAAGGGCACTTACAGCGACTTCGAAGAGCACTCATCTCACACTGTCCATCATCAACCACACAACTCTAGCAGCGTCCATCTGCCTGACCTTGTTTGGTATTCATCGCCGTGTTCAGAAGAAGGATCCTCACTAGAAAGTGAGTATTCGTCGTTTATGGACGATCATAACATCCATCTATGCCGCTGGGATGCCGGCTGTGGTTTATGTGTGGAAGCCGAAAAATCGGATGTGGCGAGACACCTGCAGGCGACACATGGTGTGAAGCCTGGCGGGGACAAACTTTTCATCCCGTGCTTGTGGGATGGCTGCGAGAAGGTCATGAAAAAGGAGAGCCTTTCGCGGCACATCGTTGCCGTTCATTTGAGCAAGAAAACGGAGTGTACTAGTTGTGGAAAGCAGTTTGCTCGGTTGGATTCCAAGTTGCGTCACATCAAGAATTCAAAGCGAGAGTGCAGCGACTCGGAATCAGAGTCCCATGATAGTCCTGCTAAACGCCTTCGCTTGTCATGATGATTTTCTCTTCGGATAGAGTCTCGTGCGTATTCACTCGATCTAGGACTGCTAAGGACATACGTTCCCCCTGTTACTATATATACCGCTCAGATATAATATGTTGTTGTCATACCTCCAGCGGGCACGTCTCTTACGGCTGACCATTAACGTTTGCTGGTGGACCCTGTGGGTTTTCTCTTCCTGCACAAATATCCAACACTGACAAGCCGCCGCTGTGTTCCTTAACCAAAATTGAGCAACGACTCTTGGATCCGAGCCTTGTCTAACTAACTATAGATGACAATGTCATGTAGTCCTTAAGTTGGCTGCACCAGTTCGAGGGTTGAACGGAAATGACTATATTAATTATATATCCCGCGCTCCATTACATATGTAGACGAATAACAGGAATGACCAAACAACGGTTGACGCCCACCAACAACATGCTGCAGTAAAATTAACGCGGGGATCAACTATTAGTACTAGGTAGGTGTATATGGGATGATGCATCATTACTCGGGATTAATAGTATGTATGGGAAAGGCAGAAAGGTGGAACATGAAAGCGACTGGGATATTGCTGTAGAACATAAAGCCGTTGGGTTGTATTTAAGGGAACGTCAGGGTATGCACAGGACATTCTGGCCCGCCGACCAACCCCCGTTAATACATCCTGTGTCGATTTCTCTGACTCCATCTCCGTATGAGACAACAGTTCTCGCAGACTGGCAGGCCACCTTTTCCTGAGTATGCCTGCGGAAGGCATCTTCGCGGGTATATTCTTTTCTGCACGTCAAACAGATCCACTTTATTTCGAGATGTGTAGAGAGTACGTGACGGGCCGCATTGCCTGGCTTCATCTGGACATGAGAACAGCCCATCCAAAGGCACGATATTTTCTGCGTTTCTTCACTCGTGGCACTGGTGTTGATACCGTGGCGCTGCTGAAGGTGTTTTGCAACATGCTTGTGCTCAAGCGCAAGGTGCATAGTACACCCGTTCCACTGGCAAGGCTGTAATTTGACCTTGCTATCGTAGTCGGATAAGAGACTCTCATCGATGATGATCGGGTTGCCACCGTTATGCTCGTCGAGTAGGGCGTGAACGAAGAGGGATTGGCTGAAACGGAGAACAGTAAGCCTTGCAAACCAATCGAGAAATTAAACCACTAACGGATCTGTGGTCATATCTGAGAGTGCAGTAGTTGGTCGGTCTGGGTGTTATCAGGGCTTTGAAAGATATGTTTGATTTTTCCTCTGGCTTTTATTGTCCATCTTCTAGTACAGTCTCCCCACCGCAGCTGAACATGAAGTATGAGGGTTGGCATCCAGTGGCCAGTTTCCACCAAGTTCTTGGCTTGAGGAAATCCCGCTGCAATGGTGGAAGTGGTACGTTGGTTACGCGCTGTGTTTCTGACCCAATACTCAGATATCACTTCTGGTCGGTATGCCAATGATGGCATTCGCGGGTTAGCTACAAATAACTCGATTAGTCAATTTCGATCTCGAGGCGTTATCTGAAGTTTACTTTAACTTGCATAGCCGGATCAATTCCAACAATCAGCGTCAAGACGGTGGGGGGAAGGCTTCTCCGCTATGTCTCGACCAATTACACACTGAACCGCAAACTGTAGTCTTTGATCCTATTCACGCGGACCGGCACTCCCTATGTTCACTAACAGCTAAGAGGTGAGCTCAGGAATGGGATCCTGGCTTAGAGCAGCTTGAAGCATTGTAAGCACGCATCCTCCACGAATAAATGAACAATCCAACATTCAAGTTATTTCTCGCCTACATGTGATGACTTTTCGAAGAGACTAGCATATACATTCGCCGCAGTAATCGGCACGGTGGAAGGAGTCCATTCCAGCCTGCAGTTTCAAAAGTTCGATATGGAGTGCGTCATAATCGGGATTAGAGGTCAACGGATCAACTGGATTGGACTCCACCATCCAGGTGACTTGGTGGCATTCGACGTAATAACGGTAGTACCCACCAAAATAGACCGGTGAATATTTCCTCCCATGTCATGTTCGGTTCCTTTGTGAAGGTCCTTCTTTGAGGGAAGCGCTCGAACCATGCCACGATAACGGGTATTGAAAAGTGCGAGCATCCATCAAAATTAAAACCACGGCCTAGCCATGATATAATGCTATGTTTTGAACCACGTACCAGGCATGCCGCGGAAACATGTGTGAAAATACGGACGTGCCATGATGGAAGAACGGATTAATAGGAGCTTGGTGGCGTGCATGGCAGTTTCGCGTATCACGGTACATGTACTGCCCCACGATGCCACTGACGGCACAATGCACCTCCAACTCGGAGTTGCTTCCAGTGCTGAACTTCTGATGCGCGATCAGAATCATTCAAATAGGATAAATCGGAGTCTTCCACAGGAAATATTTGGCCTGAGGCCTTGGAAAAATTCACTGTCGAGGGGGGATTCAGACGAACAGGCTTACGGCCCGCTCAGTTATGTAACGTTGCAAGTTTGAGTGCACCGCCACATTTTTTTCCCGCCCTTCCTTCGCCTCTATTTGACCTGCCTACGGGAGACTTAGAAGTGGCTGAACCGTCCGTATTACTCCCAGCCAATTGCGACCGCCTTTGACTGGCTTCCATGCTGACTATCTGCCTTGGCCCTCCGTTCGGTATGGACTTACAGCAAGTTTCGAGAACGCTGATTCGAAGCAGGTGCCAACATATTCATACTGTGATATGATCTATCTAATTCTATGTTCTAAATTCTCGCCTATTACGCCACAATCACTGTTAGCGCTCAGGCCAGTACGACGATTTATGGGTCCAACCCCCGACACGTAAACTGATTACAGTCTTCAATCACGTTTCACGATCTCCACGACTGCATCTGCTTTTGTGATGCGCTACTGAATCACCATACGTCTTCTATGTATACTGCTCAGCTGCCACTTATTGGTGTTTTCGAAGTACATCACCTCACAAGAATGATACTTTGCTCCTACATGGAATTCGAAGGCCACCGGAATCAGTTTAATACACCATACTACCGCATAACCGCTCTCATTAACTGCGTACGTCGACCGAGAGAATGATGTCTCGAGATCTTAAAGCTATGAGCCGAGTATCGTCGGGTGTCAATTGGACCCTAAGCTAGCGCCCCATGATGGCCAATTGGCCACCATCACCTTTTTGCCTTCACTCACTTTTGTCTGCATATTGGTCCACCCATTACAGAACCGCAATTCCTCCACCCTGATTCATGCGTGGTTTTTATTGGTGTACTGCAGATCAGATCATTCTCCGTAACCCGCCGAAGGTTAAAAAGAGATAAAAGTATATCAACAGGAGCGCTCGAAGACTAAGCTATTACGCACAAATAGATCAGTCGTTCCTACTATGTTCAAACGTTCTACTTGTTCAAAATAAATTCCACGCCTGGCTCATGCTGCCCAACCCTTCACTATTTTCGGTACAAGCCTGGCTGATCCAGGCGAACGGATCTGCATGAGAAAATTGAAGAAAGTGCGCTGCCAGTATTGTTACCATAGCATTTTATTATCACAGCCTTCTGCTGGAGGTAGGCGGGAGGAAACAATACGTAAACGAACGTAGTTCCTTTCCTCCCGGAGAGTGCATGGATTCATGGTAGAATTTCATCCCTCCAATTGGGGGGTCGCTTTGTCGGTTAAATCGAAGTATCGATGTGACAATATTTGTCGCGACGAACGTTCCTGAAGAATGCACCACACTGACTGCCTGCTCGTGATCAACTCGTTGTATGTATAGTCACAGGCTGACGCTTACGGGCCGGCCTTATACATGGTTATTAGATATTACATATGATGAGTACTTGAGCCAACCAACTACTAAACCGTATCTACAACCATACGTCTTCTCGAGACCCCGAAACACCGCGCGTATGGTACTGGATGAAGTTAAATCTCCGTGAGATGAACTTGCGCCGAACAAGGTTGAACAGTGCAGACACATCGGACCCGATCACTTCAAAAATGATTTTATTTCCCAGTACGCATTATCTACGAATCTCTCCTCAAATCAGCAACGGCGGACGCCTCTGACCGGTGGATATCCGAGGAGCACCAGAGCTGGGGGAGGTGCCTTACGTGCTTATAAAAGCTTCATCAAGCTCACCAAGGATTCTTAATCGCTTTCGACGGTCGACTCACTGCAGCATCTAGTATGATTTTGGGTGCGGCTACCCTCCTGGGCCTTGCGCTCTGTAGTGCTGCTTGCGCGGGTGATCACGCTCGTGATGTCCATGTTCATGAATATTTGGCAAAGCGCGAGTACCCACAATTTCCTCTCACACCTCCCTATCGTCCCCTTGTCTGGGGAGACTTTAATGTGATCCACACCACCGACACCCATGGTTGGTTGCTTGGCCATCAGAAGGCATCCTTCCCTGAACCAGACTACAGGTAAGTGTCCAAACGTCCCAGAGGAACTACGCCGAGGCACCATGACTCAATCGCGTTACCTTGCACACATTATAGCGGGGACCTTGGGGACTTTGCTAGCTTCGTGACTCACATGAAGGAAATTGCCATCGTTCGTCCGTCATTATGGACTCTGTGTTCATTGTATATAATGCCTATTACAGGAAAAGGATGTCGACCTCATTTTGGTAGACTCAGGTGATCTACATGACGGTACGTGCAAACGACTCTTTTAAGATACAATCTAATTCGTCTATTTCAGGAACTGGTCTTTCCGATGGCTTTCCCCCTGGCGGTGTAGACGCACACGAGGTCTGTTCTATTCATGCCAATCCATACCTCAAGTTTGATATCTTACACGCGTTTGTTCGCAGTCAAACAAGTTCCTTGAACGTCTTCCTTATGATGTTATGTCCATTGGAAAGTGTGTCGAGCTTTTTTCTCCTAACGCGCCTCCTGCCTGTTGAACTGACGAATTCACTTCCATAGCCACGAATTGTACATCTATGCCGACACATATGATACGTGAGTTCTGAATTCTGAATGAATTTCCGTTTGACTGACTGTATCTTATCCACACAACTTCTGGTCTCCTCATGACGCCTATGTTTTGACTAATGATTTGATACTTCGACCTCATCTTTTTGGACTTGTCAATACCCTCCTGGACACGTAATGCGGCTTCTGGCACTTCGTTCTGTCGAACTGTCACTGGTACGGCAATATTACCGGTTATCCCTATCGTTCTTCAATACTTGCCACATGGCCAAATCTCTCGCGGTCACCTTCGCAAATTCGGGAACGGCATACCAAAATATCACCAATAATCCACAGGTACACAAACTTTGTCCCTCATCTTGATGGGCGGTACTTGTCCTCCAACGCGAACATCACTGTGTTCAACTCGGACGGCGAGCCTGAGAGTGTGCCAATTGGGAGTGAGTGGATTCAAAATTAGCTTTGCTGTTGTCATTGCCTACACCTCATCCACAGACCGTTACACCAAGTTTACCACCAGAAAGTAAGGCATCCCGTAAATTGTCATTCCCAGGAGGAACCTCACGTATCCGATATCGCAGAGGTCGTCGTATCACGTCCCTTGGAGTCCTATACGATTTCACGGGGAACGATGTGAACACCACTGTGCAAACCGTTGCTGATATGGTCAAAGAACAATGGGTACGTTTTCACAGGCTTTAGGCGATCCTGACGGCGTATTCTGATTTCTGTTTGCAGTTCGCCGAGGCCATCGCGGAAGAACCCGATGTGTTTGTACTTGTGGGGTAGGCTGGATTCATTGTTACTGAAAAGTATTACATTAATGCGGCTTCAGACACATGCCAGTTTCTTATGACAACTGTAAAACAACTACAGCAATTCTGAGGTTTGTATCACATGGTCTGACAAATTGGTCATCTAGGGCCTGTTGTCTTCGATGCTGTGCGGGCTGTGCACCCTTCAACACCCATCATGATCTTTGGAGGTGGAGGAGCTAGTTGATCATTTCAAATATCATTCTCACCGTGGACTTAGGTCATTCCCACATTCGGGACTGTCAACAGTACGATGGACGTACTATGGCTCTCGAAAGCGGACGTTACATGGAGACAATTGGTGTGTAAGCCTCAAAGATCAGCGATGCTTAGTGTCTCACATGTTCTTTCTTCTAGGCTGGATGAGTACGTTGTTTTACCAAGAGTTTTTCAAAAAACATAACACAGGAACTTAGGTGCGGACCTTAACGCTGCCGAGGGCAATACCGACAACGTTACTTTCACAAGAAGGTATCTAGATCAGAACCGTGTGACCTACGAGGTAAAGTGACGTGGTCTCAGTTTCACGCCGCGGTCCTGAATCTGCCTGTGATATCCAGTACCACACCCAAATGTCAAACCAAACATTTGACACTAGCGCCGGGCGCTCCATCACTAGTGGACTACAGGAGCTCGCAGTGAACTTTGATTTGTCCTACATGTACGGAACATCCCCACAAGATTATACTATCAACCAGTAGGTGCTCCGTTGTATCGCCTAAGACGTCAGCTCAATCCTGTGCTAGGAACCCATATCCTTCCAATGGATCTCTTCTGTCTCTTTTCATTGCAGATGTAGGTGATAATGTCACAGTGATGTCAAATGTTTAGGTAGTGACGCGCTTGCTAGGCCGTCCCATACGCTCTCTCCATTAACAACACCCGTGACTCCATTCCAAACATAATTATCACCAATTCAGGATCTCAAAGGTTCAATATCTTCAAGGGACCATTCACCAAAAACGATGAGATAACCGCCTCTCCGTTTACGGATTCATTCCTATATATCCCCAACATCACATTTAGCATTGCAAACCAGGTTCTCCCTGCTTTGAACAACGCGGGCGCGGACGAGAAACGGAAGCGGGATGAGGTCGAAAAAGAACTTTGGAGTCGTGGAATTGTCGATGTTCGGTACAAAGCCTGGCTAGAGGAAATGGACCGCCGTGCTGGAATGGGTAGGCGGGAAGCAACTGCAGGAAATTTAACGCTCGGATATGTCACGGCCGATGTAAGGGTTCCATCTCGCACACGTCCTGCTAATATGCTTATACCAATGACTTAGTCGTGCCCTGGCGCTGGTGACGACACACTGCATGTGGCATTACCCTACTACTCGGTTCCAGACTTTATTGGCTCGAACTCCCC
>LVVM01000352.1:41694-74888 GCA_001882365.1 Rhizopogon vesiculosus
CGAACTACACTATGGCTGATGTCTCGCTGTACAGTCCGGCGCTATCTAATGTAGCGCTGGGGCTGTATGCTCAGGCTGTATGGAACTGATTGTACGGCCAATTGTGCAATAACTATGCTGTAGTTTCCTTTCTCAACTGTGACATTTTCTCGAGTAGTTGATGTCAGGGAGGTCGCATTAGAAAACTCCACGCCTGAATGAGATTGGGATGTGAAATTATTAAATGATTGAATCTATATTATAACTATCATGATATGGAAGACGACACATCTGCATAGATAAAATCTATTGTTGATAGCGTGCAGTCGCCAATAACCGACCTTGTCGCTACTTTGTCGCCCTCTAGACTACATCTGCCTTCTTCCACCACCATGGCGCAGGTTCAATCTCGAGCCATTCCAGGGAACACAAACCATTGATATTCCAAAGGCCTTCGCCCCCCTTCAAAGAGTGTTAATTGAGTGCGTCTTGCTAACGTGGTCTACAGTCCTCGCGGATGAGGGTCATCTGCCCCTCGCCGATCAGTATTTCTGCCCCGACGCGTTTTCCTTTGCTCTACCTGCTGCGGGAGAGGTGGTGCTCTCCGCGTACTCTGCATTGCTTTCTTCGGGCGAGATGATCCTTCAACGGAAGAAATTCTGCAACTACGCTTAGCATGTTGCTACGTGCAACTGAAAGGCGACAAGAGAACACAATCGTGTGAATACGTTTGTGGAGAAACTGTCATATCTTGTTTGGATGGAAGGGGGGGAAGATATATCTGATAGAGATGGGTCGAGGACTGGTATGAAATAAGAAGAAAAAATGAGACAGACACAGAAGGTATGGACACAAACCAATGGGGGTGCGTGATGCCAGCAGAAACTGAAAGAAACCGATATACGTATGACGAACGCAGCAAAGCCATCAATTAATTGAAGATGGGATGGATACAGCATGCCCGGACCGACCACCGGAAAGTAGTGCACGAAGTAACGCGGGGTTCTAAGCATGGAAGGAGTACTATCGAGAAGCTGCAAGAGTAGTGCCTCCTGTGCGGCGCACGCGCATAGAATGAGCAGCATCCTCGAAGATGGCGAAGAAACCACGACACGTTGAAGGAGCCCGACCTCCGCCAGAGCGTGGAATATGGAAGGTAAAGAGGGAGTTCCTGGATGCGAGGTAATCAACAAAGAGCGTGTTGAATTACGAACTGGGAGTCAACTTGAGAGACCACTGGCAGGACGCGGCAGTTACCGGTAATAGTACTGTGGTGGTTATCTCAACACGAACTGAAGTCTCGGTATCCGGCAAAACCTTGAAATTGCCACAAGTGTAGCTAATATTTAGCAGCTGGGCACGAAAGACATTGAGCAGAACGAGTGCGGCTCAGACACTCAAGTCTCAATTTACATAAATACTTGTGCTTCGACGACATACTACGTGTACTTGGCATTACCCCTAACCGTGACTGTAACGGACGACACGCTTTCCATAGTATCGATCCTGTCTTCCGAGTCGTCAACTTCAGAAACACAGCTTGGTATTCTTAATGACCTGCAGAGCGGAAGAGCTAGTATACCATGGTCGCTGTACAGCTCGACGTTATCCAGTCCATAGACTCAGAATAGATGTCACATGAGTCATCTGCTGGCTCCTACCAGTACAAAACTGCTTAAGCCAATGTTGTATCCCTCCCTCGCTCACCTTTATTTGAAGATATCAATCTCTGCCTCTCCGCATACGCCATAGTCCTTAGACAACGACCCCGAGCTCTTCGACTTGCGCAGGCGTGCTCGGCAGTACTGCAAATGGGGCCGTTAGAAAGCCCTGAGTGCGTAGATCTGTACGGACGGGGGGTGACAAGGATGAGGCACCGGGAAAGGCGACAAGTACATAGTAGCAAGCAGTATGGATGTGAGTTTTGAACTCGGAAGGCGGTTTATGTCATGTGTAGAAATGTTGACTCGAGCGACCTTTCAACAAGTCACTCGAAAAGGAGAAGCAGGACAACTGAGATCAGGTGGGAATGGAATCAGATTCTGCCAAGGTCCAGAACACGTCTTCGAACGCTTGCGGCTTGCAATGATCATTAAGTGAATAATGTTAATCATGCAGTCACCATCGCGAGGGTCACGTAGCAGCCCGGATCATCAAACCACTTTGCTTCCGAAGCATGGCTCCTGTACGTGGCATCCCACAGAAGCAAGGTGTTTCGCTGGCACTCCTTTTTCTTACACCACGCATATTGACTGCCATATGTCTGTATTATGTCAACAACTGGAGGCGACTTCTTTATAATCTTCATAGATAACTTCAAGACTAGTCGATACTTACGATGTCTCAAACCAAAGGTGTCGCCATCGTTACCGGCTCTGCACAAGGAATCGGCCGCGCAATAGCAATCAGATTGGCACAAGACGGATTCGATGTAGCACTCAACGATTTGCCTGCAAAGAAAGCAGTACTGGAAGATCTCGCGGCCGAACTTGAACGTGGTGGAGAACTAGAGGGCTCCTACCATCCGAAGACATGCGTTGTGGCTGGCGATGTCAGTAAAGAAGATGAGGTGAAGAACATGATTGACACTGCAGTTGATGTGCTAGGTAGCTTGGACGTCGTAAGGAGCGGTGTGGACTGGATTATCATTGGACTCACGACATGCTATCGCAGATGGTCGCGAATGCCGGAATTGGCCTACCCTCAGATATCTTAACTGGTGCGTGGATCTGTTTGAAATGGAGCTGGCCTACTTTTGGCTCACATTTATTTAGAAACCGTAGAAGGCTGGGAACGTATCATGCAAACCAATGCTACCTCTGCATTCTTGTGCTACAAGTATGCCGCAGTGCAAATGGTGGAACAGGGGCGCGGGGGTCGCATTATTGGCGCCAGCTCCACCCTAGGAAAACAAGGCAAGATATCCTCCCCTGAATTCGAGTATGGCGAATGAAACAACGGTGCCCCATTTGAAGCCTCGCCCTTTTTTCTGTCGTACAGCGCAAGTAAATTTGCTATTAGAGGCTTAACGCAAGCGGCTGGTAAGGTTACCCCCTCATGCATGGAGATTGGTTGACGGTTGCATTCAGCGTTGCAGCTTGGGCGACATGGAATCACAGTTAATTCTTATGGTCCAGGTGCTATAGACACACCCATGCGTAAGTTATGCACCCATTTTATTGTGTTTGTCGATGCAGAACCATAGACAGTCGCTATTGGGATACCTGATGACAAAATGCTAGAGGTGTGCGACCTGGTGTAATGCGGTGACATGACCTAGCTAAACTGAGATGCAGGTCATCGACGCTTCCGCTGTTGGATACCTCGGACAGCCGGAAGATGTCGCCAGCATTGTTTCATACCTAGCTTCCAAGGAGGCCCACTTCATCACAGGCAAGCTTCCCATTGAGCCAGTGCCAACGCGAACTAACCGATAGTCTGTGTATATCAGGACAATGCGTATGTCCGATTGAACTACTAGTAGTATCTTAAAAAACTGAAACAAACTGGTTACAGATAGGCGTTGACGGTGGTTTGATACTGTCTTAACGTGAAACCATCAATTATCGAATAATTAAATGTATTTAAACAGTCCCCTACTGCTGTGCGGACCAGTCACTTCCAGCAATAACAAATTTCAGTGATCATGTACTTACAAAGGACCTAAAGGTTAGCTACTAGCAGTTACTACCTCAAGGGCCATCTCGCGACATGTAGAAGTCTATCATTTTTCAAGCTTCAGCGCTGAATAGACTACCAAGGTTGCCTGTGAGAAGATCTCACTTTCTTTATTTACGGATTTGGCCGGCAGTAAGCGCTGTCGTGTCAGTATATTTTTCCTTTAACTGCCTTTCCATTCAGCACATGCCCTGGTCTACATCTTGCGGACAGGTAATGATATCCTTCCACGCACATAATCCCCCGAGTTCATTTCGATTGGTACAGATCGGTGTTCATAAATATTCGTCAGGCTTTCCAGCTCACTTTGGATCCTACGAAGCCGCTGGATGATATGATGAGGTTCATGCGTGGGGTAATTCTAAATGACAAGCTATGCCCCATGAGTTTAAGGCGAGGGTTCCGGAGGCGGAGCTCAGGCGCAGGGTGGAAAATTATCTGAGATCGCGTAAGGATGAGATCGCCCCTATGTAGCAAGCTAGGTTCGAGGGAGTTCGGGACGAATCAGCGATTCGTGATATATGTAAGCACTCGCAGTGTTACGAAGAGCTTGAGTTATGTATGAACTATTATTGTTACCGAAGTATGAATTGTTATTTATCTCTTATTGTGTTCGGAGATCCGAGTGGGAATACCGTCGAGATCCATTGTGAAATTCGAACATGAGAGTACATAAGTCTTAAGGTACATAATGATACTGAGAATTGAACTACATAGAGAGCACATGAAGGAAGGGCTACGGGTAGGTCGATAAATAATAATAAATTATGTGTATCAACCACACTGGCTCTATGGTGTGGCATGAGAACACGGACCGAGGCCCATCAGCATGAAAAGCTAGAATAGTGAGAGAAAGGGATATGAATTAATTAGGAAGTGATAGATGAATTTTGGATTATGAGTCCGCCCGACGCCTCTTCTTAGCGACGGGTTCACAATCTTGAACCTTCAGTCCGATAACTCCGGAACCGTGGACAGGGTCAATCTGCATGTTGCGGCAATCAGATCTCGCGTTGCTGTGGCTTCTCCTACATGCATCTTCCCGCGCAAAGACGACGAGGCAGGTGGTACATTTGACTTTGTAGCCGATATGAGTGACGAGGTGGCGAGCGATGCTTGTACCTTTCATAGCGGCGCGCTTTTTCGAAAGACAACCATCCCAGACACAGGCCGTATCCCCTTCACCACCGGTGAAATTGTGGAACCTGAGGAGATGATCTGTGACGCTTGACTGATCACCTTCAATGTACATCCAGCAGGGGGAATGGTTCTTGTCCCATTGGCATTCATAGACGTGGAGTAAAGGCTGTCCGCTTTCGATCGCCTTCTGCACAGCACACTCGTCAACCATGCGACCATCGCACTCCACTTTCCGTGATGCTGTGCGAGATATCTCCATGCGCGGGTTGACCTTGGCGTGCTGCGCATCGAGATGCACAGAACACCGAGCAGCATATGATGCTGGGACTGCGCGCTTAATCAAAGAGTTAGACTCCACGTCCCGATCTGCGACCTGGGAGTCGGAGAACGTTCTCCTGAGCCGTTTCCCCAGAACTCTGATACGCGGAGGATCTACTGAATGAAAACGTGGTGGTAGCTGCGTAGATGTCCTGACGTCATGCGATGACCGGAATAATTCAGCAGAACTCCCATCAGTGACGTCAAGCTGTTGGCCTACTTGATTGTTCAACTGATGCAAGGGGTAAACGCCAGCCGTGTTTTCCTGCATGGTAAGGGAATGAAACCAATCGAAGTCGGTAATGGGGAATGACACTTGGGAAACATGGTCTGTAGTATCAGAGTGAAATACAGGATTGTGGTAGTTCACAGTGGAGCAAGGGCCGCCGAAACTATCCAGAGAAAATAGGGGCGATGTGGGATGTGTGATCGAGCTGACGGCCGAGCTGGTATGGTCTTGGCTGTTTTGTGGAGTCCGCGTCAGTGAAGTAGGATACATTTATTGACGGAGGAGAACATACGACAACTGTCCTCCCTGCGCCAAGGCTATCTCCACGGAGGAATGTATCAGATCAGCCTGCTGCTGGCCCTCATAGTTTGCGACAAACGGATAAGCGCATTGGAAGCAATCTCTCCGATAGCCATGAACATATGACGTATTGTGAACGAAGTCGGAACGGGGAGGAACATAATCCTCGGATGTATGTGAAAATGAATGTTGCGGAGAAATGAAATGTTGACGTTGTAGAGTTGGATTAAGGGAGTTACGAGTTAGAAAACTGCGATGCCGAGCGATCGTATATTAAATAAGGTGCATAATGACGACGGCACACTGCCAACAATCACCTCATGATACCGACGTCATGTTGATTTTGGTTTGTCTCTGCCTGATCGAGTGGTAGACGGGTTTCCTGCTCCGCAAAAGAGCGTTCTCGTGGAGTAATGGTCGTCGCAGGAGAACGCTGCAGAGTACCTAGAGCATTACTACAATCAAATAACGACGTTTAGACTTATCTGTTCAATACAGGCGCTCAGTGACGCACCTGATGGAGAAAGTCGAATAATCTAGATCCATCGCCAACGACTGAGAAAGGAAAGTGTAGTGAAGAGCAAAGAAGCAGGGAAATGAAACTTCTAAATGCCTCTATATACTCGTTCTACTTTGCAGGCAACTAACGGTGTGAACCCCAGAGGAGTTGGTTTATATCTTGCATCGTGCCAAAGGCCACACCCCTTCCGATGCATGTAGAAGCTCACAGGAACTATCACATGCTTGGGCCACACCCCTGATGATGATCGGACTGACGGGATAGGTGAGGCATACGTATGGGCGTTCGCGCGTCTAATGAGACGTGGCAGTACAGAGTGGGGTGTGGAGGACGCATAATCTCCAAAGCTAACCTGTGCTTGCTCAGGACGAGTCTTTGGCGCCCATACTGTTGAGCACAGCGTACCCCCAGGATGGTTGAGTCTACTGCGATAATCTGATACTTTGAAGGCCTACCTGGAAGAATAAGCACACATTCTTGATAAAGCGAGTAATCATATCATGCGCGCGTTGATAAGCGCGACATGAAGTAAAAGATGCGCCTGATGCTACTGTCAACATGACTGCAGCGATGCACGACAAATACCGCGAGGCGTCCAAAGTTAGGATACGACCAGCGCCGCTGACGATAATTCGTAGGCAGTGAGCGGAGACTTCCGGACAATTTTAGCAACGGTGTACTGATTCAAGGGAAGTCCGTACCACGATGAGGACGGGTCTGCTTGTTGACAAATACGTGCTTTTCATTTCGTTCAACCGAAGTTGTGGTGGAGCTGAGAAGCAATGTGTTTTCACCCGACGTGGTAAAGTTCCCACCTCGGCGCAGCGCCCTTTGTTTCATTTCCCAATGAGAGCCATCGGAGAACGAAACAATTGACACAGCTGGATGGCTGTATGAACATGCCCGAGGGGGGTCAAACACCTTCCAGTTTGTAGACATCGTAAGCAACTTCCTCATAAGAGTGAACCTGAAGGTGCTAAATGTTAGGACATTCACCCTAGTTTACGAAACATATGCCTTGCCGCTTTCAAATGACTAATCGCGTCTTGGAGTTGCACTTTTTCGCCTTGATCATGAATCATAATCTCCACCCTATCCTCTTCTACGTGTCCTAGCTTGCCAGGCTCTTGAGCGCCTGATCTAGGCTTGAATTGTCCTATGGCTGTCCTCAGATGAATAGCCAAGACGTAAATCATCTTCAGCAAGACTCACCAATTCCGGGAGTGATGAGTGCGCATTCCTCATATTGACCAATTTAGTCAGGCGCACCCAAGCAGCGCCTGAACAACACGTGAGTTTTCGAGGCAAAAAAAATCAGTTTAGATCGGAGTGACATTGTAAACGTTGAAATGTTCCATCAAAGCTATAGCCTTCATGAGTGCCACCATGTAATTGAATTTCAAAATTTCCTTTTTGGACGTTACATAGGCTTCGGGGTTTGCCTCTTTCAACATGTTCGTGGTCGCTGTCGTGGGCTAAGTCGATAAAGGTCGGTGAAATCGCATCTGCCGTCACGGTGCCACGTTGACTTTGTGCATCCTACTTTTGAAGATGAATCTGTCACTATACAGTGTAAATGCGTTTCTCATCTTGGACTCCGAAGGACACCGTGTCCTTGCCAAGTACTACCGACCGAAAGGACATCCCCAGGGCGAGTCTAAGGATCTCCCGGCATTGAAGGATCAGCGAGCATTCGAGAAGGGTCTATGGCAGAAGACAAAGAAGCCTGGAGGTGTGTAGCCATGTGCGTGTTGGGAAAAACATAGAAGTCAACGTGTCCTTGTTTCAGCTGACATTATACTCTACGACGGCCGTCTTGCAGTCTTCCGACATTCCTTGGACCTCATCTTCTACATTATCGGGGGCGCAACAGAAAATGAGATCATGCTCTACTCTGCTCTCACCGCGTTCTCTGACGCAGTCCATTTGCTGTTGCGGAATCAGGTTGAGAAGCGAGCTGTTCTGGAGAACCTCGACATGGTTCTTCTATGCTTGGATGAGACAATTGATGATGGGTAATGCACTATGTTGATCAATGCACGTATATACTCACACTCGACAGAATCATTGTGGAAACTGATTCCACAACAATCGCATCAAGGGTTAGTCGACCCAAGGCGGACACAACTGAGATTGTAATCAATGAGCAGACGATCATGAATGCATATCAGACCGTCAGGGAAAAAGTACAGCAGAGGATACAGCAGTTGTAGATTTCGCATTTTGTAGTGCCTGTCCATCGTGGAAGATTTGCATCGTCGAACATTTTAATCACTAGACTCATGAACGGAACGGTATTTGACAAGCAAGGGACGATCTATGTTGAAAGGCGATACAAAAACTGCAGGCGCTGGTACAACAATACTTAGTAGCTAATACATAAGAATCTTAATTCAGAGTCCATCCCTGATGGACTCGCAGGGGCTATCCATAATCCTACACCGATGCGCGTGCATTCCAATCTTACATAGTGATACCCTCCGGTGAGTTGGGGACGTGCCCTGCTTCTATCGAAGCCTACGTATGCGTAAAACCAAGAAAGCGACCTTCTGATGAAAGAACGAGGCAAGGCCTAGTTCCATGGGAGCGGAACGTTGGACGTCATGCCTAAAGAAGCAACGAACTTCACGGAAGCTCAGTAATCAATCTCGAAAAGATTTAAGCGCCACTAACCTTCCCTGTCTGGTACCGTTGCGGACGATGTACCCATATACAGCTGCACTGGATGCAGCTACGGCACTCAGAGCCGCTGCGATCTTTTGCAGCGTTGATACCGACTCAGAGGAGAGGCTGAAGTCGGGGTGTTCGTAGATGGCATACGGACGCATGATGATATGTGGAAAGTGGAATATCACTGAGGTGTCGAGGGTTGAGATACTGGCGAACCAAAGCTGCTGATACAAGTTAGAGTGAGAGGCTGCGAAGCGACTACAGATATCCTACCCTATTCTGTTGGGCCTTTATACTGCAAACGCCACCGGAACCGACCTCGGGTAAGAATGCAGTGGCTTATCCTTGCTCGGATGGGGGATTTGAAGGAACCGATGATGAGTATAACTGTATGTCAACCCCCTGATATACATAAATTTCACTGCCAGGAGCAAGAAAGTAACCGCCATACCCGGGGGTTCCTAGATATTTGTGCTGCCAAGCCTATCTCAAGCACGCATGTTTATCGAGGGGCTGTACGGAGCTGCCAGTGTACCGTGACGGTAACCAACTGATCATGAGTATCCTCCGGGACCTCGGTACCGTGAAAATGCCTATTTAGGTGCATCACTTGTGAGCAAATTTAGTTTGCTACTTCATTGAAACATACTTGAAACCACTAGTTTGGAAAGAGACATGGGCACGAACTACAACTGAAAAGTTGAAGCCCGATGGAGCTTGAAGAATGAAAACGTTGGATTTGGAATTTCTACGTGTCATCGTCGATAAGATTCAGTCTCAAGAAGGCACGAGAACATGAAGACAGAAATGAAGGAGGGAGACTCTAGCCGGAAGTGGTATGTATTTCAGGTGATTTCTTCTGGCGAAATGAAGGGTTCGGCAGATCGGAAGTTACACAGCTACACGCACGCCTATTCACTCCGACCCGACAGCCCGTGAAGCTGATAATGCCATTCACACGAGACGTCGTAATAATTGTGGGAGAAGTCACAAAGGATAAAGCTCGAGAAAGTACGGCGAGGCACTATGTAGCATTACTGGTACTGAAGCTCTAGCATAAGCTCTTCAGCGAGGGGCGGTCGCGTGGCACTATGTACTTGTTGAACGTTTGAAATCTGGACAACGATCGATCGTTGCGGTCTCGACTCTTTGAAGAGCAAATTTTACCCCGGATAGAATTTAATTGCTGGCCACTGTTGTTGCTATGGGCGGTCTAATATTCATGCTATAAGCTACCATAGAGCACAGCTGGCACAGATGGTGACGAATCCATTCAATCCAAGTCCATTTCATCATCTCAGGCTCAACCGTCAATGCTAGGATCATGATCATGCGCAAAAATCATCACGTCAATGCTCGCGGAAAGTCTTTGGCAATCGCAGGCTGGCAGCGCTGGCGTATGCTACCAATGAGCTGGCACAAGTATCACAGTTTCCTTCAGCGCAGCGACCAACGCAGATCGCTTGATCAGTCACTTGGCACTTCTCAATGTTGTAGCATGCTTCTGTTGACGACGGCCATCTTTCCCCCATTAGTGCAACGCCTGTAGTTATAGAAAGAATTGTACCTAGATGGATATGCATGACAGAGTGCATGATTTGCTGCATCCCGTTCGACCGACTTGGGGTTGTGGATCGGAGTTTTTAAAAAAGAGTATTTTGGTCGTCTTCTAGCTCCGACGAGTGCACGTGAGCTCGATAACGATTCGATGTTCCTTTGTTTCAAGGCGGAACGCCCGGTGGTCAGGTAAGTACACCCTGAGTTTGCCCTGAGTTGCGAAACTTAGATTATCATTATTATGATATTTCTGTTCCATAGAACTTCCACTCGGCCACTTCATGAATTGCATTTTAAGTGTTTATGTAATATTGATCATAATCAGAAGGTTATCTGTATTTATAGCCAACGGTTTGACCCTGGATAGATTTGAAATTGTTTCTACTTGTTTCAGTTAGCCAGCTCGGCCAGCCTACCAATTGCTCTGCGAACTTCTCAACTCTTCTCAAGTGAGGACCGACTGGACGCATGACTTTCTCGCATCCTATGTGGACGCTCGTCATGAACACCTCGCCGCACGGGATTTGCTCGTTCCCAAGAATTTCACATGTCCATGCATAGCTGAATATATGGCACAATTGATCGACGGTGATGGATATATATCCACGAGCGAGTAGTAGATAAAGCAAACGATAAGATCGTGTAACAGCATAACAAGGGCAAAAAAGACTTGGTATGAGTGAGTAAAAGAACAGCAGGAAGCAACGTGTCTCCGGTAAGTAAAATGAAGGACGTAAATGCGGAACGAAGCTCATGACAGGAGGTATTTAGAACAAACACACAAAATTGCTCGGGAACACATGCCTGCCGGCCTGTCGCCTAGCTTCATCCAGTAACTCTCCGCTCCACCACCCATCTTCTGGTGTATCAGTAACGGCAATGATATCCCCTGCTTGGAAATCGAATTCTTCATCGATGGTTGCTCCGTAATCATACAGGGCTTTCACTATGAGACATGGATTATATTAGAATACACCAAGGAACCGAATTCAAGAAGAGCATACCGTAAAATAAGATGGGGCGGCCGTCGTCAGTATAGGCACCTGTGGGAGGCGGTGGATGACGTGGGAGCTGTGGAGAAGGTGTACGCGTCATGGCAGGACTTGGCGCACGGTAGGCATTCGTATTGTGGCCATAGTATGGCTGTTGGTGTGGGTGACTAATAACACCCTGGCTAGGGTGAGCAATTGAAGGATTACGTGTAGGCGGACCATAGTTGATGTAAGGCTGCGATGCCGGCGGAGGAGGCTGGAAAGGAACATGTTGAGAGTCATATTGGGGACGTTGGCTTTGCTGATTATAGTTGCCGTAATTAGTCTGTGGTGCAGCAGGTGCAGCGTAAGGTGTTACAGGACCATAATCAGTGCGAGGAGGCTGCTGCTGCTGTTGCTGTTGCCGAGGGTCGTTATTATACCCCGAGTATGAATGAGCACCAGGCAGTTGGGCGTGGCCATAGGGTGGTTGACGTGGGGGTTGCGCCATATGATCGACAACGACACGTCCATCTGGGCCAAGAGCAATGCCAACTTGGTTGTTCGGCGTGACAGGTCTTTGAGAGATTGACTGCGCACGAACAAGTGACCCCGCTGGAGGCTGAGTAATGAGATTTTGAGTACCAACACCTGGATAGCCTCCTCTGCTAGCCGGGCGGACACCGTTTGAACCATGATTTTGATTATTGTTAACAGGCGGCGGCAGACCAACATAGCTGTTGGCCCTGCTACGAGGTCGTTGTTCTCCAGGGAATGTACGACCATAGTTGTCGAGGACTTGCTCGACTGGGAGATTCGAGGAAGATTGAGGAAGTGAGGGTGGAGGAGGGGCTGCGAGAACAGGTTTAGGAGGATTTGGGGAGGCTGAGCGCGACGGCGCAAGGGGGTAGGCCCCGACCACAATTTCAGCCGAATTGCGGAAATCGCGATTGCTAGAGTTGGTCCTTGAGGGTGCACTGAGTGACTCAGTAGTGGCTTTGCGGGGATCTTGTCCAGATAGAGTGTCTCTGCGAACAGTAGGGTGTCTAGCCACGTTTTGGGCAGCAGTGCTCAGTTCAGCCATTCGCCTGACTAATGGGTCATCCTGCTCTCCAACGGGAGGAGAAGTCCGAAGTTGACCTCTCTGTTGCTGCGGATCATTGTTCGGGTCAACATCCCAAGTCTTCCCTCCGATAACCAGCTGCGTGTTAGAGACCGTAGGGTCCATTGGATCCCCACGGAGCTCTTGTGCAGGTCGAAGAGCAGATGCTGTACTATTGCGCCTTTGAGACGCTTGAGAGTGAACATCACGGGAAGGAGACACGTGTCCATTAACACCGTTCACTTGAGAGCGTCCACTTTGAGACCTTTGAGTCTGACTTCTCGAGAGGGTAGATTCAGCAGGAGAGCTGCGACTTCCACCGCCAATGGCCCCTACACCTGCATGGTTGGTATTATCGTAGAGGTCGTCCTCCGGAGGAGGTGCGCTGCGCCCTGCCGCTGACCTATGGGATGCTCGAGCAAAAGTTGCAGCATGGGTGGCAATGCGAGTAGAAGATGAAGGCACTGGATCGGAATTGGTGTAGTTGACGAACGCTGGTGGTTCGGGTATTGCACTTCCAGTTGCGTAGTCGCGAACAAAGTTTTCCATCTCCTTCTCCGGTTCCATTTGCTCCAATGCAAGTCGCATTTTCTCGCATGACTAAGACCGGATCACTAAACAGTGATCGCTGATAATATGAAGACTTACCTCGTCGTCTGATACGCATACTGTCGACACGGAATTGGCATAAGCCCACATGTTATCCTTCATGAACTCCATTCGCTCTTCCTCAAGATCTTGACAGGAGTCGCAGAAGGCCTTCCAATCCTGCTCCCATTTCTGCATAGTTTCCTGCAATACCCGGCTAAACTGGGCATATTCATTTTCATTCACTTGCACTGTCTGTTGAGCACGCTCGAGCTTCAGATGGATTTTCTCGAGATCTTTGCCCTGAACTAGTGTCGACTGAGCAGTGTAGGAGTTGATACGAAGACAATCAGCTTCATATTTTTCCCGAGCTTTGGTTGCGTGCTGTTCGCGTGTTTGCTTGACTTTGAACTCCTTCTCGATAGCGGCCTGATAAGTCTTCTTGTGGTGCTGTTGCTTAGCGGAGAAAGCCGTCGCCTGACCTTCGAGATCATTCCGCATTTGCTGCGAAAGCTGCAGATGAAAACCGGCTTGCTTATCGGTTTCGAGGCGCAGCGTATCCACGGAGTTCCGAAGTTCCCTGTGGGCTACGATCAGTAATGAAACTTTGTCGTGCGTGGAAGAGGCCTGGTTGGAGCCACATGGTGAACGTCGGACACAACCGCCATGCGGCTGAATGTTATACAACAGTCATGAGATAGGAAACAACCCCGGAGTGCTCAGAGAAACAACGTGTAGTTCTGCAAGTTGCGGAGCCACGCCGTCCCACCCCACAACCGACAGGCAGTGTTCAGAGAATTCGAGTAGCTCACCCTATCTCATCCTTGCCAATTGGCATTTTGGCCAACTTGGCCATCCGTTTGGCATAATCTTCCTCGATCGCGGATCTGCCGTCATGTGTGAAGTCAAATAGAAAAGGTATACATGCCTGAACCAACTCACCTCTCCTTCCAGAAATTCTTCAGTTCCTCCATTGTCCTCGCTGCTCCTCGCATTCGAGCAAACAAGACATCTACACCTCCGTCTCCGACACCCCAAAATGAGTTACAGAAATCCAACGAGCGAATGTTGGCATCGGGGGAGGTGGTCCGAGCATACTTGGCTAGAGATGTCGTCGATGGCTGCCTCCTGGCAGACATGATTCGTGATTTGTGACGAAATTGACGATCTGGAGAGGTGCAACAACTAAACTTGAAGTACAGAATGTCGTCGTATCAAAGTGAACTGGGTGTCCTGTCAGACGTTCTTGAGTGTGTGCATCCACGCCTCAGCGCTTGTGGCAGTGCCGCAGGAACTGCCACAAATATGATGGCTGCGGCGACACAATGACAACAACCAGACTTTCACATAAGATACCTACAAGCGTTCACAGATTCACATTACCGTTGACAAGACTACGTATACCAGAGCGCTCAGCTTTGGCTCTCAATGAGAGCTTTGTATCCTCGTATCAGGGGTCAAGCAAGGGTGAGCGCTGAGTAAGCGAATACTTGAGTGCTTCATAACAGATGTCTGTCTATAGGGGAGACGAAGTTCGCTATGCGTTGAGTCATCTACATCTTTCGAAAACGGACACATCGGTTTCAGTCCATGCTACGCACCGAACTTTTCTCAAGATGGTCATCGGTCACCAACTCGCTGGTGGAATGGCTAATGGTAGCAAAATGGATTGTTGACTGTTAATCGTAATAGCATGCAACACGGGTAGATAGTAGGGGGATGAGGGTCGTGGTTATAAAGATACTGGAGAAATTCATCCCACTCTATCAGATGAATCCATTGAAAAGATGGACCGTTTTGGATCTTGCTTGATCCGATCATCTTTGAGCAATCTGCAGAGGAATCAAGTCATGAGCTACATTACACGAAGACAAAACTCACCGTGAATCAACTCGTGCATCTTCACCCTCAATTCCAAGCACTGCCTGTGGTGTCTTGGCTTCAATGACCTGTCAGTGGTGTAACGGGCTGCTTAATTTTCTTTCAGAACAGGAGGTTGCTCACATAGTGATTATCGCAGTGTGGACAGAACTCATCGCTCTCCTCGTAGTTCGACATATCCTTCCGAAATGCCTTCTTGCACTTCTTGCACATGAACGCCATTTCAGTCGTCTTCCCTAACCTATGATCCTGCGTCTCTGCATGACATTCTGCACAGTCAAACCATTGCTTGCAGCATGGAGCCCGTATCGAAACTTGAGCATTGAGTACATGTTTGCTGAAATTGAGGTGATGAATGCGGCACTGAGATGGTTGGAATACGACACGCTACCGACCACATCACGATGAAGAAGCTGACGACCGACACTGTGCAGACTGAAGTTGACCCAAACCAAATCGAATCTTACAATCGAGAGACTGAATTTCTCTAGCGGCATGACTATTTCCCACGCCTGTAGCCTCATGCCATTCGATCTTTTATTGACTAACATCAGCACGACTTTAGATAGTACCAACGTTCGGAGCGTAGGATGAGGTCATAGAATTACCCTCCAAACCAACACGAAACCTGTTTATTTAGGATTTCAACCAAAAAAAAAGAAGTGGAAACTCGGCCTTATGGTGAGTCCTGCGACCGCCCCATTAAATATGCGATTGTTCAGACATGCCACCGCATTGCCTGACATGTCCATGCTGATCTACACAACAGTTCAGTCGGGAGAGGGCTTGTATCATACTGAATTTTAAAGTTGCGGTGCAAGGACTGCACCACAAAACTACACAATACACAAGTAGTCCACAGCTGAAAATGGTATCCTGAATAATAAGGTAAGTAATATACTGGTGTGAAAGATGAGCGCCATGATCTTGTCACTCGATAGATAAATTTTTGTATTGCATTCGTGTAGTATCACCGGTACCAATACGGCGGGTCTCCAATTTCTGCCTCCTTTATTAGCCTCCATTGACACCACTGGCAGCTGTAATGGGGGTCACTTACCAAGCGGTGATCTCCAGTTATGCACAACGTGATTCACATTCGACTTCCGCAATATTGTGTTATATCTCGACAAAGCAACATCCGTGAGGACACTCCCCAGTTCCACATCCCCATCCTTCGTTCTGCGATTCGGCTGTAGGATTAATGAAGGTGATATATCAAACAATCTGTCAGGTGGAAGGGTCACGTCATCTATTTCCTCAATTCCAATTTTGTGAGTTGAACGGGAAGGATAGAAGCTAAGATTGGGCGATCCGTCCGCGGATGTTGTGGGACCAGTGATATGCTGACGCTCTGTGATGGACTGTTGGCGGCGCTCACGAGCCGCCTCCCTATTAGCTATTTCTCCCTTGATTGATCGCGGAAAGAATATCTGAGATTTTCAGTCTCGAATCAAATCACACAACCAGCACCAATAAATGACGCACGACAAGGGTGATCCCTGAGGACACGACAAAGCCTATGCACGCGATCATTGCTAATAGGTCTAATGAGAACGTAATTGGTTAACGACACTTATTCCTGCCGAGCCCGACGAAATTGCATACCAGTGGGAAACCTAGATTGATAATCAGTAAGCATGTATCAGACATAGGGGAAATGATAAGCGCACATCTTATCGTTGATGTGCTGATGCGGTCTTACACCATCAATGCCTAAAATCACCAACGGCACTGTGAAGAGGAAACGGAAGAAGACCCGGATGCACTTCCGTAAATCACACATTAGTTAAGCAACGATAATGCACCTGCCTACTTACGTTGAGCTCATGGAACTTAGTGAGCCGAACCATCGTACTCGTATCAACTTCAGCTTGTTTCTATGAGGGGAAAAAATGGAAAAGATTAATCTGGCTCATTCCCTCAGTTATTAGAATGAACTGACCAGGCTCTCGAGGAATCTGGGAAATGTCCATAAAATTGGAAGAAACCATATTGTCAAAGACAGGCTTCCGAGACCCCCGGCCAAGAATGTGTAAGCCTCGCACTAGTCGGAGTTTAGCGTCTGGCCCGATATTCAGATATATGTATCAAACCTTGATTGGGTCTTTCCGTGCAAAGATTGTTATAAGAGGCATATAAAGGACTCCCACTCCAGAACCGAACGCCCAAGTCTTAAAATATAAGCTTCGGAACCAATCTCGTTGTGCAGAACCAGAATTCACGACAAAAAGCCAGAAGCATAGTTCTGCGGAGGCACAAGGTCAGTTTCGGTTTAAGATGCAAACTATGAATATGAACCTTCTAGGTGTGTCACTCTTAGCTGAAACGTTAGCCCGCGTTGCAAATATCTGAGACATACTCACATCTCTAATCCCCATGAAATTGAAAAACAGAGGTACAGTGGGAAGATAGCGCTTTGTGCGCTGCTACTCCATAACTCATATGGAGTTGGTACAACTTTGAAGTAGTTTGGCGTGAGAAGCAATGTCAACATTGCTAGTTGGCGACCACTTACTGCCCATCCCAGGAATAAAAGTGTAACCATAGGTATACTTGATAGTGGCGAAACCCAAAGCATAGACCATGGCTAACGGAATGCCAGCTAGATAGGAATACTGCGAGATTGTAAGAACGGTATAATACTAATTGAATTCGTGGCGCACCGTCATGACACGCTTGAATGTCCCAGAATACGGTCCATGGTTCCACCTATATAAATACGGGTCATTCGTAATTCATGTATGCGATGTTCTGCTCACTTTACACATTTAAAATGATCAAAGGACCAGAGATGATAAACCAAGAAGGATTCCAACTGCCATCTAGCGGTTAGTATTCTATCTATTGGAGCACAACTGCAGACAGACCATGACTGTCATTATCGCCCAGATAAGGTTGACGCCTGGAGTTGTGTGCGCCATGGAAAGGAGATAGGAATGGAAAGGAGTAAGGAAGGAGCAGAAGAGGAAAAGGAAACCAGCTGTGAGCTTCGGGCTCAGTTGCACGAAAGTATGTGTATGTTACACGTTCTAGTGGTCGTTAGGTTGGAGAATGAAATTGGTCGCGTCGAGTAGAGGATCCCTTTCATTCCATCTGATGGCGATCAGGAAAGATAAACGGATCTGTCTGGAAAGCAACATCTATATCATTACAGCACCTCGTGCTACACGTTCCGGCTAACAACGTAGACGGAGACCGACTGTGAGTTCGGAACCACATGGTGAGCAGACCAAGTGGAGTGGACATGTGGGGCCTGTGTGCCGAGCCGGATCTGATCTAGCACAGCTTATGATGAGACTGGTTAGGCCATCTTAGAAGCACTGAGGCAGTGCAAGAACAAACTAGTCCTAGCTCGTTCAACCCGCACTTTCGTGGTAGTTAGCCGCCGCAGCCCGCGGTTTGCAAGTTGGTGAGCTCTAGTCTTCCCTAGTAGTAAGTAACTGGTCGGGGGGGAGACAGCGAAAGCTGACATCGATTTGCATCACGGGGCCTTTACAGTTTACTAGTTACTATATGTAAACGAACCGGCGGCCCGAGCCTAGGTTTCAACTTTTGGTGATCATCATTTTCCATTTCTCTTGAGCAACTCTTCAACGAGTGTTTTCACAATGACTACATGGCCACCGCCCACAGAAGATGACAAGGAAAACATCCTCCTCTCATGTCGATACGACGATCTCGATGACGTCCAGAGTTTCATCACAACATTTGGCTCAGATGCCCTCTCCAGCGTCCGAGACGATAATGGAAACACCGTGCTACACATGGCATGCGGAAATGGTCACATAGGTGAGATGCGATCCCACCGCATCATATTTCCCCGCCATCAAGATTGATTTGGGAAAGGTACCTTGTAGACATCTTGGATTATATTCTTCCTCTTGTCTCCACTTCCGTTCTATCTGCACAAAATAGTGCTGGCTCCACTGCCTTGCACTGGGCAGCGTTAAACCAGCACCTCGAAGTAGCGCGCAAGCTGGTTCACTTTCCTGGAGGACCAGGCGTTGATCTAATCGATATCAAGAATACTGCTGGAAGATCGCCCCTGGGCGAAGCCGAAATGATTGGATGGGATGAGGGCGCAAGATGGCTTGTGCAGGAGATGAAGCTCGATGAAGCGGGGAATGACGTCAATGATACGGAAGAAGATGCCTCCCTGGACACTGCACAAGAAGTAGAGGTTGAGATTCAAGATGCGGATGGTCAAGTGGCCAAGATGACGATAGGTGGTAGCCCACGTACAGCTGATTCTACGAGTTAAGTGCGTGTTTTTGGTCCGGCGGTACTCGGTGCACTGACCCTATCATGATAGCAATATCAGATGATCTTATCTAGTCAATTGAACCAAATTGAATCTGAAACAAAGGTGTATTTAGAAACTCGAAAGCCAGGTTATCACATCTGAACATCTCACTTTTGGGCAGGTAGTGCTATGTAATGTTCCGCAGTGCTAACTTTAATTGTATTGAAGAGGTCTTGAATATTGACAGGATATCTCCATTAAATCGCACATCTCCCTCGGGAACGCATGTGGGATAGACTGGGACTCGAAACAACATGGCACTCACAGCCAAATTTCACGATGGTATGTATAGAACGAGAGAATACCACAAAATCAATTACGTAGGGGAGAATGGCAGGAAATAAACAATTTCCCCACGTAACAGCAACGTAAAACTCACAGAAGAACCTCCAACTTGGTCATGTTCCGGCGGATTCCACGACGTGCGTTTGTTGATACGGGTTACATAGGAGGTTCAGCATCGTAACGTGCTTATCAGTAACGGAGCCCGACAGGCGGTTCCATTCATCTGGCTCTGCCACCTTCCATATGCCCTCACGTACCATGATTTATCTTTCTGCGAATTGGCCTCGTGGGCGATTGGGAAAGAAAGCTCTGCGCTTCCACGCAACCGCCTCTAAAGTCTCGAAGAGCAATTAGTATCTTTCGAAGTTGCGAACGGACTCCAATTTCCAAATTAACGCATCAAATGGCTGACATCCACTGTGGGACAGTGTGCGGAACTCTCCAGGCACATGCTCCTGCGGAGGAACGTACTAGCATAGCATGTGCGGGAGGACGTCACATCAATTCAGGGAACAGCACCGCATTGTATCAGGCCGCATCAACATTGGGATAACTGAGTTTCGCTGATGTTGCGTCTGAAACCCTGCGATGAACTATGTGATCTTTCGCCCAACAATTGTCCACGGAGGCGAACCCATCGTTCTGGATGCACTGCCAGTGGAACGGGCCCCTGTTTGGCCCGTAAAATCATGGATGGTATCGGCTTGAGACATGTCTTTAGTCCTCCTCACCTTGATGACGGTGGCGCTCATCTTCTTGCACAACTGCTCCAAAAAAAACAGTCGGGGTCATCAAATTTTCGTCCAATCTGCCGCCTGGTGCAGTCTCTGTAACGAAAGGTTCATTTGATGGATCCTGGTTGCACCTGGAAGGGTTCGGCGTGCTGGCGCTCCAGTGATGCGTGTTGAATTGCATAGCTGTCATATCCGTTGCTGTCACGCCAGTGGGAGAATCGCGTTCTAGTTATATCATGTCATCCGGAGGGTTGCTTCTTGATCCGGGATGGAGCACCAGCTCTCGATCCTATCTGTGAATTCACAGATCACAGATGGGGTGACAGGGTCATCCAAGCACGGAGAATTGGCTAGCCATGACCGATCGCTCCTTTTGTAGCCGTTGCAAGGTGTCCAGCAACTCCCCCTGAACTTCGGCCTAATCATATCAGAAGACGGAGGAACCATGTGAGTTAATCGTCATTATTGGGACTTCTTCTATCACAGTACATCGCGTATTCAGGGAGGGTGTCTTCCTCAAGCCTCTCATCCAGCGGTAACTTCTCCAGGGTTTTGCCAAGCTGACGCAAGATGTAATCTCCCGCTGGATGAGAACGTAGGTTAAACATAGACGGAGAAGTGTTTGCGAACCGGTCTACGTGGGTCTTCAGAAGGACTGAAGGAAGGGCTGAAGTAGTTTTGCAGGGCGAATATAAAACGCGTAATGAAATCATTCCGTGCTCTGAAAGGGCTGGAAGTAACTTCAACATGCCGGTGTTCCATTCAGAAATTCATAGCCCAGATAGAGGTGCATGTGGCGTAAGTGTGAGACTAGGTGACCGTGTTGCATGTTCTCCTCCATCGTCACTTTCCTTCAGACGACGGTGCTTGATAGACCAGGAATCAAGCTCCATTATTAAAAGCCTCCCTTACATAGACAGACCCAGGCCTTAGATAAAGGCAGGCAGTCATTCCTTCTGTACTAATTACGAAGGACTCGGAATCTCTGTCTCCCTTCTAATGGTCTGACTACAGAAGACCTTCAGTGTGCTTTCACCGCAAACTTTGTGATGTCGTTGCTAGTTTGTACAGCCTGTGCTTGCGAGAAAAAGAGCAAAACACTTCCGGGATATTCAAATTGATCCTGAAAGAGCAGCAAGCTCAGTAGTGAGCAAAAAAAATCGAGGCGTTACCAGGGTTCGAACCTGGGTTTCGGGAAAATCGCAAGTCAAAATCCCGAGTGATAACCACTACACTATAACGCCGTGTAAATTGTTCAGAAAGTTAGGGAGAATTCAGAGCCCGTTCGTCCGACTTGCCGGTAAGTAGGAAGACTTTGTGGAGACCGCAGGGCATGCAGTTATGACGATGGCTGAATCCAGTGAGCGCCACAGGGTTGAGCTGAGAAGTATTCCTCCGTGTGACATCGTGTGGAGCGTGAAGGGAAAACAGAGGGAATTTACCCGTTTTCCCTGTGCGAACGGAAGCATCGTCTATTGTTGGGCAACGTACCTGCAATTCGATGCCTTCATCATTTTGTCTACGGGGTGTGCTGGAGAAAAGGTTTTCGTTTGAGCCCAGATGGGGGTCAGGGTGTGCGTGTGCGTGTGCGTCGGAAAAGCGACCAAAGAGAGTGCGTTCGATGACAAGATGTTGAGGCGCGGTGGAGGGGTGTATGTATGTTCCAGAGGACTGAGAATACGATCAGAAAAAAACTTGAACAAGATATTGATGACATACGTGAGGATGATCGGATCGAGGTTCCACAACCGCACTGTACCGTCATACTAGTATGATGCGCTTGCGAGGAATCAGGATAGAAGTATTGCAATACCACCGATGGCACTGCCAGGGCGCTCTGTCAAAACTGATATAAGCTGCTAAGTGGTTGTATTCCATATCCTAATCGACTAGGACGTGGAATACAGCCATTAAATCGAGCCGATGAATGATCCAGAGAGATGAGCGTCTTCCCGTCCGCGGTTCGATTGAGTTTGAACTTTGCCTGTATTTGAATCCCAGACTCGGATGAACTCATTCTCCTCCCGAGACAACGCTATAGTGTGCAGTGCACTTTCTCTGTCCCGCCAGTCATTCTCAATTAGTTCTCCACTCTCCAAGTTCCATACTCGCAGCGAGCCGTCATTTGAACAAGTGATAATACGTTGTCCGTCTGGCAGCTTTATTAGAAGGAACGACTATATTCCTTCGTCTATAAAGGTCTAGTTAGGGGTGACTAGTTCTGGCAGATGTATTACAGCCGTTGACCCTCCTTACGTGTCCTTTAATTTTCCGGCAGGGCCCTATGTCTTGATTATCTTGCATCCTAGTGGCTGGAGAAGACATTGGCTGACACCAAAGATTGCTGCTAACCAACGCAGCGCCGTCTCAACTTTTGTCAACTTCCGTCTAGGTCGATTTGGAGATAGACTGTGAATGAAGGGCATAAAGCGGCCGAAAGTTAAGTGTCGTCAATTCAGAGTAAGGGTTGAGTGGAGTAGAAGTCTAAGTGATCACCGCTGTACGTTATTATGCGTGCGCTTACCCTGTGTACTACTGCCACCATAGCTAATAGCACAGGCTGCAACTGATGCGCTCACTAGCAGTCCCTTGCGGCTCGGAGTTTGGCCCCTATTTCTCATCCCACATTGTCAGTCACGATCTTCGATCTACGGCACGTGTACCCGCGACATAGCACTCTCCGATCATGTCTCAATACCACGAGGACGTCCCATTCTCATGGAGTCCATTTCTTGATGTAAGCGTGGTCGTGTTTTTCTAAACTTTTGAGGGGCGAACAATTCCTTCGGACTACGATGCTCGAGGCTTGACTTGCTCAACGTTGGTGACTAGACCTTGAGTTTCAAGTACGGGCGATCGACACAGGCCGAAGCTCCCCGGAGGGCCACAACGCGCTGAGCCTCGTTTGTCACATACATATCACATCCATTGTCGTCTATAGGGCTCTATGGAAATTGATCACTACAAACTAAGTACGGCCCAGTACCGTCTATAGGCTGCCGACTGACCTGTTCTACTGCGTCGAAGAGTATCCAGCAGGACAATTTTGGTATGAAAGACTACTTGACCCGCTGCGGATATAACAGATTTTAGCAGGAATGCACTCCCCAGTGCAATTCGGGCTTTCAACAGAACTCTTCGACTGGTATGTGTGGAATGTCTGTCATGAAAAGTCAGCCGGTGACAGAATTTCATGCAAGCTGGATTGGATATTACCTGGACTAGAGCAGGATTCACTTCCATTTCTGTGACAACAGTCGTTATTATTACTGGCTCAAGGAGATAAGAAAAACGGGACCAACGATCGGTAACAAGGTGCCACCATGTTGCATTGAGAGGGTCGTTCTCTGACCAAGTGATATTGCCCCCGTATGCCTCACGAGTACTGTACTCTAGATAGTACGTCGGGCCAACTTCGGTCTGATTGTCCAATGCCGGAAACTCGTTCACGTCGGCGACGAAACTGAAACACATAGATACGTGAGTCACAGTCAATCACACTCATTACGGCTGCCTACGTGTATGCATCCAGGATATCGAAGGTCTAATCAAGCATTTAACCCTCTGAGTGAAATTACAGATGAAAGAAAAGCTTACAGCGGAATCCACTTCGTAAAGACGGAAGCCAGAGTTGAGGTTCGTCAAGGGAGTGAGTGATGGCATAATCTACATGAAGAATTCGAAGTGAACAAACAATCGAAATGAATTTCTGAGTTTCTTACCCATGATACAGCCAACGCAGTCTCGGCATTCATGACTGTGCCATTATTCGCGTAATAGATCTGTGGACAATTCCAGCCTAACCGTGAATGAAACCAAATACAAAAAGACATACAGCAAGCTGATCCTCGTGGGTGTGGCCAAAGAAGATGTCTGAACATAAAATAGTCACGACGAAGGTCAATGAATATAAATCGGAAGAACTCACTGGCAATGACATGAGGCGAGTAGCGGTCGACACTACAGTGGGCGTGAACATTTTTCATGACCCATCATGAGTTGGAAAACTTACATTTGGTAGACTCCACGTGAATCGATGTTAGAAATGCTGAGGACGACAGTAGCATGAGCTCACTTACAGAGGTTAGCCGGATTGACCTGCGATTGAGTTCCGTCCCATCCAGTTAGCACATGTCCGACAACCCACACTACAGGAAGGTAAATATTCAGATCATGCTCTCTGTCAATTTCACGAACCTCTTTCTCCGGCATCCTCGGAAGCCTGTAGCTCGTCCGTGAGGAATCGCAGCACACCGAACGGATCAGGTTCCGTAGCGTTAATATAACTGTAGTAGTTGTTCCTGCAAGGAGTGAGCTAGACGTGTTATGAAGCACTGAGTTCTATCCGAACGTACGTATACCCTTCAAAGAGAGAAATCAGGGATGCACATAATTTCTGGTTGGAGACAGCTTACAAATGTTGGTGTCGAGCGAGATGATCTTGAGGCCATCCGTACGTTTCACAGCATATGCCGCGTAATGGGTTGCAGCGTACTCGGTTACATTTTCAGCAAGCCAGCCTTCGTACTGCCACATAGCAGAAACATGTTCATACAGCCTGTAGGTGGTCATTATCTGATGCACAAGAGGCGACATTCTAACTTACCAATTGAACTGCGACCCGAGAGGACCGCCCATGGCGTATGGAATCATCTGGAACTGCATGTAGGTGTCGTGGTTTCCAAGTGTCGCATAGACAGGCGCGGGACCAAGGTACTTCTTCAGCAAGTTGTAGATCATGACCTAGTAACCGTTATGAAGCGCGTTTACTTCCAATAATAGGAAGTTTGCAATACCTCAGCGTACTCAACATAGGCCCTTGCAAGTAGCATGAGCTCGTCATGAACTTAGTAATTGGAGAAAACAAACCTTGAATATTGGTTGTCAGAGTCATGCGAGGTTATGTCACCAGTAAAGATAGAGAAGTCGGGGCCAGTTTCTTCTGTACCAGTGAGAGGACCAATGGCTTGCATTGCCGAGAGCATCAGGTCCATCGGGGTGTCACTGCGAGCACGACGTTAAACTTATCATTTGTTCTTAGAGTCGGTTACCAAATTACCAAAAGTATGCGCCAAAGCGAGCTGCAGAAAGCACAATCTGATCAGGGCTTACAGCGTTGAAAGCATTTTCACGGCAACACATGTATGCGGAACAGTTGGCCTCGGCGCCAATCGCATAACCTGGAGAAGGTTTATCACACAAAGTTTAAGACTTGAATTAAACTAAACGCACGAGGGTCAATGTGAATATCAGAAACGTGAAGAACCTTCAGACGTTCACCACTGGGCTGTATTGGAGGGGGCAGTGGGTTTGGTTTCGGCTTTGCGAACCAGCCGGTCATGTTAAGAGGCACAGGTGGTGGAATGGGGCACAGTGAAAGCGCGCTACAAAGCGTCTTAGAAGGTGAAAGAAATTGACATATTATCTCGACCAAAGTCACAGTTGGCGCACCTGGCCGTCATATCCACCAACATTGGCAAGCGAGAGAACTTGCGACAAAGTTGAACCAAGCGCAAACTGACTGTACTCATCGTAGCACGTTGTAGAGTAGTTGAAGTACTCGCAGACTGCCTCGGCAAGTAACGGTCCCTGTTCGGGAGCCGCAAGCACAAGCATTTTTCCAACGGCGAGGGAGGCTTGACACTGGGCGCAAGTGTTGTCAGCAAGAGCAGGATTGGCAGCAATTGCTTGAATTTGCGCTAGAGCTTGTTCCATAAGCTGCGAAGGTGTGACTGCCTCAGGAAGGAGATGAGGGTCCACTGTATCATTCTGATGATATCGCAGTTTGTCAATTTATGCTATAGCAGAGATGTGGTAACTGTACTTTGGGGAAGTTGGCAGGATCTGACAACACATAGGGGAAAATCTCATTCTGGTAAAGTTGATGAGATTAGCTAGATCTTTGAGATCTCATTAAACAATACAGACCGTCACAGGATCCGTTATGACAGGCTGGGGCTCGGCCGAAGTAGCAGTAGGATCATTCCAATATGTCCCATATACCGAAGTCGGAAAGGCACCGGGTGCAGTGTACACCGTAGCGCCAATATCGTTCGCTTGTGCTTGATAGGAAGCCCATAATATGAAACCAGCTAACCTGGAAAAGGAGAGCATCGTGGCAAACGAACTTCTGCACTACCCTGACTTCTGACATTGTAGCTTTTATATGCGGATTTCCTATCGGTATTTTAACCACACAATGGCAGGTAATGGCAGCATGTGAACATTGTGAAGAGAGTCTCTCATACCTAACGCACGTTCGCCCGACAGCACCTGCAAGAAGTGACATCGGCTGCGTGACCCATAAGAGCATGAGCTCGCCATGAATTCGCTTAGGAGTTGTAGTACAGGTAACAGAGTCTCCTCAAGACTTGGTGAACCACTGACCGTTAAGGCAAGTGTGTTGCAAACTAGCTTTTCAATTTCAATTTGTAAATTTGAAACGTTGATAGACGTCTCTAGTTATAAATCAGATCTTGCGCACTTGAAATACCATCAGCAACACGTGCCTGTGCTTTTGCAGTCAGGTGGTGGGATGCAGTGGTGGTACTTTCAGCCGCTCAGATAACGGGGTGATCATATGAGCAGATAGACATATATGATGGAGAATTGCATCCCATGTCGACGTACGAGTCTTGATACGCTGTTGGCTTACTGCTGCAGGAAAATAAGAAGCATAATAAGTCACGGTACCGGTGAGAGACTCGAAGGTAGTATCCCCTAGGCAGACCTTAAAGAAGACAGTCGTCCCTTCTCTACTAAGACTCGAATGTTTACTTAATGGTTCACATCCGCGCCACAAGGATCCTAGTGTGTGCCACGCATAATAATTGACAACTTGGAGTGGTGATGGTGGCGCAGGAGACGTAGTTGGCGTAGTAGGCAAGTCTCAACTGATCTAAAGATGGACTAAATTCTGAATCATTGAGGTTTTGAGACTCTGCGTCTTTCGGCTTTGAACTGAATCGATGATTCTTCCGTCAATAATCTCCGTGTTCTTCGTCGGTCTCAGGGCGACCTTTCAAACCTGAGTTACATTAATCTTCGCTCGTTCCTCCGAGGGTTTTATCATGATGTCAGGTTTGTGCTAGGTTCGACTGGTTGCAACCTTGCAGGGACACATGTCTCCGTGCTAAGTCAGGATGACTCAATGAAAACTTTCTTCCGAGACAATCCTTACTGACTCCGGCATGTCAGTGTTTATGATATCGGCTTCTTGGAAAATCCTTTGAGCAAGCCTCAGTTGAACTGAGGGCTTTCCCTGACTAGCATCGTCTACCCTGCCTCGAGGTCGCTTGTGTTAATCCACCCTGTTTTTGCCTATAAAAACCCCAGCATTCGCTCACCTTTTCTCTAGCGTTTTTCAGCTCCAACCTTCTAGATTCATTCAATCGTTTTCGTCGTTGTCTGCGAGCTTCACACTCAAGAGTTTTCGAGCTCTTTGCATGTACTCGAACCAACTCAGTAGTCCCCATAACCCCCATAGTGGCTCCAAGCACTCTAGCGCAGGCTTTCTAGCAGCTTATTGATTTCGTGTTTCATCCTTCCTGCCCAAACTTCACTCATACATACTATGGCTCCCCAACTTCCCGTCACAACCTCTTCGGGTTACAACACTCCTGATTCTGAATTGGAGTCAATTGTTCCAGTTCACCCGACCGCCGCTCGTCGCCCCAACTACATCACCGTCCAGTCTGGAAATACTGTGTACACCAATGATCATATTACTGCCAAGTACCTCGACCGCGGTGCTGATGTTGTGGTTTCGGATGGCCAGTTCACTGTTACACCCACTGTCAAGCCTTACGCATTCCAGACAACTCGCAAGGTTGGCAAGACTGGGTATGTCATGAATCATCTTCAAATTTCTTTTTTTCTCATGTGTGCACTCGACAGACTTATGATGATCGGTCTCGGTGGCAACAATGGCTCCACGCTCTGTGCGACCATCCTCGCAAACAAGCACCATATCTCCTGGCACACCAAGGAAGGCATTCAGCAGCCTAACTACATTGGATCTCTCCTTCGCGCGTCCACAGTTCGTATTGGCACTGAACCGAGTACCGGTAAGGAAGTCCACGTCCCTATATCTGATGTGCTTCCTATGGTACACCCCAACGACCTTGTTCTTGGTGGCTGGGATATCTCCGGCCTGCCTATGGACAAGGCGATGGAACGTGCCAAGGTGCTCGACTATGATCTTCAGCGCCAGGTCAAACCACACATGGCGCTTCTCGGCTGTCCCCTTCCTTCCGTCTACTACCCCGACTTCATTGCTGCCAACCAGGAGGCACGTGCGGATAATGTCATTCCTGGCACTGACAAGCAAGTTCATCTTGAGCACATACGGGCTGACATTCGCCGCTTCAAGGCCGAGAACGAGCTTGACCGTGTCATCGTATTTTGGACTGCAAACACAGAGCGCTACAGCGATATCATTCCTGGTGTCAATGACACTGCCAACAACGTCCTTGCTTCCATCAAGAACTCGCATCCGGAGGTGTCTCCCTCGACCCTCTTCGCTGTTGCTGCCATTCTCGAGGGTGAGCCATTCATTAATGGTGCTCCCCAGAACACGTTCGTGCCTGGTGTCATCGCCTTGGCTGAGCGTGAGAAGTCCTTCATTGGCGGCGACGACCTGAAGTCTGGTCAGACGAAGCTGAAATCTGTGCTCGCCGAGTTCCTCGTGAATGCTGGTATTAAGCCGCTGTCCATCGCATCATACAACCATCTTGGAAACAACGATGGGCACAATTTGAGCGCAGAGCCGCAGTTCAAGAGCAAGGAGATTAGCAAGAGCAGCGTTGTGGATGATATGGTGGATGCCAACCGCTTGCTCTATAAGCCGCCTGTTCCAGGCGCAAAGGGCAAGGCGGTCAAGGGCGAGCACCCTGATCACATCGTTGTGATTAAGTATGTGCCTGCAGTGGGTGACTCGAAGAGGGCAATCGACGAGTACTACTCTGAAATCTTTTGTGGCGGGAGACAAACCATCAACATCTTCAATGAGTGCGAGGTCTGTAAAATGTTTCTAATGTAATACTCTACTGATATCGAGTATTTGTACAGGACTCTCTGCTTGCGACACCGTTGATTCTTGACTTAGCCATCCTTGCTGAGCTGCTCACTCGTGTCAAGTACCGCGGGGAGGGCCAGACTGATTTTGCGCCTCTGTACCCTGTCTTGTCGCTCCTCTCATACATGTGCAAGGCGCCTCTCGTCAAGCCTGGTTAGTGCCTTTTTTCACTTGTAGTCTTTCATGCGCTAACGTGCATTCCTAGGCACCGATGTTGTCAACAGCCTCGGTAGACAGCGCAATGCGCTTGAGAGCTTCCTGAAGGCTTGCGTCGGCCTCGAGGGCAACAGCGACCTTCTCTTGGAGACTCGTATCTGGTGAACTCCCGTACTAACATTGTGAATTGTGAATTACACCCTGGTTTCAACAACCCAAAC
The DNA here is from genome assembly GCA_001882365.1 of Rhizopogon vesiculosus. NCBI lineage: Eukaryota > Fungi > Basidiomycota > Agaricomycetes > Boletales > Rhizopogonaceae > Rhizopogon > Rhizopogon vesiculosus. The sequence goes on from LVVM01000352.1 coordinate 71,406, forward strand.
ACCCTTTTTCTTTCATATCAATACATGCGGTTTTCAACTGATCGCGAACATTTCAAGCACTCATTGAGCTGATGTATACTTCGATAGTTTAGATACAGCCATACCGTTGCATCCCGTATATTGTGCAATGCGATCTTAACATTGAATATACTCGTTGCGATTGACTTCTCAAAAATATTTTCCTACTCAAATGGATTTCAAGTTTTGGACGAGTCCATTTAGATGTCCCGAGGACAGTTTGCTCGACTGCAGTATGGGCGCTCTCTTTAAAGTTTCGACTCAGGAATAACACTACCACGTGACCGCGTCTGTTTGGTTGCATTTGCTTCATGTTGGGCCGCGGGCCCTTGAGCGCTTGAGTGGCAAAAAAACATGAATGAATGCTATATTTGGATCACTATTCTGCTTATTCTGCGCGCTGGTGGCAACTTCAAGTCGAAAATCTGCAGTGCTTCCCGACTCCCGCGTTCTTAATAGGGATTCAAATTGGCGCAAAAATGCGAAGAGACATGACCGCGACCATCGGCGCGACCTACTACAGTCCACCACGCTTTGCCAGGTCAAATCCTCGGCGAACTCTACTCAGTTTGCCGAGTGATCCTGATAGCTTTGCTCACGCTCTTTGTGAAGTTCCTGGTATACACACATAGGCTTTATTAATTCAGATACGTTATCTGCTGGCGACTTACCAACTTGCCACAATTACGTGGATGGGTTGATCCGGAGAAGCTTCGATGCTCCACCTACTAGTAAGCGGCTCTAGAATTACTGATTTCGTCACCTTGTTCGATTTTCACTCGAGATTCCTAATTGATGCAGCTTCCATAGCTTCGATGCCACCTGTTAATGCCAGTGATGTAAAACGTGTTTCCGCGGTGGGCAGGTCAACTAGCGTGGACCCAGTGGACAGCCAGTGGTACTCAGTAAGTTAAACGCCCGTGAGGGATCTTGTACCCGGTTTATCGTCTTTCTGATGCCAAGGCCTTGGTCCTGGGTTCCACTGTCAGCTCAGGCGCCCCGTTCTTAAGGGCCCGTTGGCCCGACGCTAGCGGCCACCTTCTTCTCCTCACGCCCGTACGTTGCAGGTCATGGCTGGTCAACCAAATGATGACATCGAACGAGCGGGTCCTAGTATGGGTATGCATTCAACGTTCTATTAATTCAGCAGAATTATTGAGAAATGGCACAGACAGCCAACGCGATGAACAGCCCCGTGAAAAGGATTCGAATACTGCCGCAAGTGCGGCAATAGAATCGGCACTCGTTGATATGTGGACGAAAAGACTCCAGATGCTCACTGTTGTGGTCAGTCATTGGCACACGTTGTCTCAGTTTTTTTCTAACAACCCATCAGACAACGTTTCTCGCTGGAATCGATGGTCAATTCTTCTCGCTCACCAATAGTGCACCATCGGCGGTAACGACGAATGCAAGCAAGAAATCCCAGGAGTTTGTGTATTCATGTTTCACTGGTGCACTTGTCTTCCATGTCTGTGCTTGTGAGTGCCAAGATGGTCAGAGAAAAGTGCGAGACACTTATGGGCGAACTTAGCACTCCTGGGATATGCAGCATCTTTTGCTCTCATTCGATATGAATACGTCAATGAAGAAGTCACTGCCGTCAGACAGAGCAACGACCTGCGTGACCCCTCTAGTCCTTCTGCAGTTAAGTTTGGAAAGCCGCAGCTTCGGCATAGACCCGTCGTGCCTTTCTATGCTGCAAATACGATTTTCCAGGAACCGTCCGTGAGCCTCCGGGCTTATTCCAGAACGCTCTCCCCCCCGTTGGCTCTCCTGTCTCGGTGCTACTACACGACTTTGGTGCTAGGTGGTGTTGGCTTTGTCGCTTCCCTCCTTGGTATTGCCGCTTATGCATGGGAGGGACTGCAGCAGACCGTTGGGATCTTCACAACAGCCTGCCTCGGTATTAGTTTACTGGCAGGTGTGTGGGCAGTGATGTGAGGGTACTAGTTTTGGCGCCGTTGTATGATTTTAGTCTGGACACCCATGTGTCTACGAAGTCACAATATCACGACTTCATGACTTTTTTTGAAGCACGTCAGGTGTCGTGTAAGTTAATGCTATTATTGTTGTCTTGTCTCTAGCATCGCAACGATCATTCCATTGCTTTGGTTCAAGATAAGTTCAGGATTGATAAAGCATACTTACGGGTCTCCATACACGCCGCCTGGTATGCATAGCATCAAACAAGGGACGGCTATTTTCGATTGTAAGACGGACGCCTCGTTCGAGTTAGAGTTGTTTCTCATGAGGATAACATACCTAGGGTCCAGTTGAAGGCCATAACTTACAAGGTGTGGCGCCAAGCCAACATAGAGGTTCGTCTAATACAAACCTTATCTGCAAACTTCAAAGCTTTCTGACAGCAAATCTCTACCAAATCCGCCTCCCTTTTTTTTGATATGCTCCGGCTTAGAACGAAGTTGATCACTTGAGATAAACAGAGTTGTCTGCATCGGTAGTCGACGGTGTTGTATGCGTCACCTCAAAAGTCAACATGCAGTTGCAGACCAACTGGTAATCTGATCGACTCCACGAGAAGGCGTACTACATGTTCATGACACTGCGTGTTGAGTTCCCGCGCAAGTCTCAGACACGTGCTTCGAAGTAAGACTAACTCAGGTTTACAGGGAACCCGTTGCAAACGCGTAAGGGATACAAAATAGTAGATACCCTATAGGTAAACCAACAAATAAAGTTCAGCCACAACTGTATAGTAGCATCAAGCTCGTCATGTGATCACGAACTCCAAGTCTCCAATACTACGGACGTTGGACGTGCTCGGCGTAGAATTAGTAGTTGAGTATGGCATTTCCAGTTCTACGATCGAGTGACTTGTATTTTTTCCAGTGGTTTCGGACACATAAGGGCGATTACTTACTATATAATTATCTGAATAGCTGACGGAGTCTCATGAACTAGACTACCCATGAACTGACAGAACTGTGAATGTACCGTATACGGCTATGTACGGACGCAATACAGACAAATCGATCTACTTCATGAAGTCATGACATCAGGCGGGCGCCTATTTGTGCATCTCTTTGTTGCAAACGCGGCATGTGTTGTGTTTGTTATGTTTCTCAGTTTGCTCGACTCTTTGACTTTCCTGCATCGGGTTTCAACATAAAACTCGAGGGTGTTTTCTCCCAACACACCGTGATGGCTATCCACCGCAAACATACTATGGCGGATACTTGCACAAGAACACCAGGTAGAAAATTCACGAGCGGGATCAGTATTGGTGGCACATGTGCCTACACCTGTCAACAGTGCATGCCGATTGCGAAACGATGGGCCAGATAAAGATTTAGGCAAGAACATGTATAAAATATGCTGTTTTTACCAATTTCAGCTTTTACATAGGATGTTTCAAATTTTGGGCCAAAAATCGAACTTTATAGCGCTCTTGGTCCGACTGGCCCAACAATATTGAAGGAATATGCCTCGACCAACCAAAAA
>LVVM01000355.1:0-13054 GCA_001882365.1 Rhizopogon vesiculosus
CAAATTCTAACTTGCGTAAATAATGGTGCTCGAACAGACTCTAAACGAGTCCGTAATGCGAGTTGAATCCAACACATCAGAGAAATGGAGGCCTCCCGGGACACGTACAAGGGGTATGGCCTTTGCGCTACGAGGTTAGAATTTGTTGAAGCGGCGCGAGTGGCATTACTTACTACGTAGTCGAATAAAAGAATACTCTTGATGCACGCTCGGTTCAATAGTTCAGTCACTTGTCTGGTTTACATTGGAGTAGGGGACGGAGAGAGCCGTGCTTAGTCATCCCTTAGGTTCATAGTCGCATGTCGTAGCGTGGTTCTGCCATCTTGCTTTGCCAGCTGCTCGCGGGCGCAGTTTGCCAGACTCGGCCACTCCAACGTGATTCACAAGGCGGTAGCGAATATGATCCCAAGAAGGGGTAAGTATTTCTACAATATCTCGAGCCTGATCCTGTAGTCTCATCTTGTCCGACGACTGCTGTGATGATGGTCTGTCCAAGTACCACCGATGTGCTTGATCGATGAGATGACCAGAGCAGTTGCGGTAGATAGAATTAGCGGGGTCGCTCTGGAGTCTGACAAGTATAGGTGAATCGGCACAAAGGTTGATAGTCATGTTATATCTTATAGACCGACGTGAGCAGCAGTAATCGAGCGCACCAAGCACACATTATAAGAACCGATTGGACTCAACACGAAATTGACCTGTTAAAACAATGAGTAACTTCGCAGCCAAGGGGAGACAAAGACCTACACCCATTTCATTCGCATGAAGGCATAAATTCAACGAAAAGACCCACCGGACCGCTCACATACGCTGTAAGTAGCCCTGTCAGACGTCCCAATGGATAGTGACACCATGAACAACCCTCCGATCCATGTCGCTTGAACGAACGTTGGACGACACTGTTTATAAGTATCGCCTCTCTGTAGTGTATGTGGATCAACAAAGACTCAGCTGAGGTCACGATACATACAGTCAGTAGCCATCACCATATGTAAACAGCAGTACACTCATCAACGTCACTGTCAGCCGAGGATATCTGACGTGCTCTTTGGATGACATTCGCCAAAAGGTAGGTAAGTAGTATACAATTGTCCTCCTTTCTAAATCAATTAGAAGTATCGATCCTGGTAGTCTGACATGACAATTGCCTCCAGCGCACCAAGTTCGCGCACTGCCATGATATTCTGTGGGAAAAAAGAACATCAGTCAGTCGAGGGATCCACAGCATGACGCGAAGAATGGGGGTGTGGTGGTGTTAAACGCAAAAGCAAGACAGCCAAAATAACAAAAGAGACACTCACATCCACCAATTCATTAGGCACCGCGTTCAATGCCAACTGGCTCCACCGCGCCAAGCCAGGCAAAAGGCCCGCCAAGCGCACCTTCACCTCCTCCCTCACTTCCTCCTCCACGGTCAAATCAATAGGGTCGTTCGCTGATAACCCCTCCCGGACGTTCGTCGTGCTCGAGTCTATGAACACCTTCGCCCGGAGTCCGTCGACCATTACGCTTGTAGCTCGATCGAGCGCTGCGGTGAGCGCGTATGTAAAGTCCGGGCCGGAGAGATATGAGCGGGTCTGTGAGAGGAGGGAGGAGAATATGGGGTCGTTGAGCTCGGTGGGGTGGGTTGATGTTTGGGGTGGAGATGATATGTTTGGGGAAGGGAGGGAGGAAGGTGGTGATGGGGAAGAGGCGGGAATGGATGAGGGTGGGGTTGGGAACATGCCTACGCGAGGCGTGGGACCGACGATCGGTAGAGAGTCCCCGTACTCGTGTATTGAAGAAGTGGGGAAGGACGAGTGTTCTGAGGGAACTTGGGGGAGAGCACCTCCTTGAGCGAGCACGTGGGCTGTTGTTTCGGGCGTCGGGGGAAGAAGAGAGCTAAGGAAGCTAAATGATAGTGAGGAAATGAACTAAGTGGAGTAGCAGAACACTACGAACCGTCCTGCTTTATTTTCACCACTACCGTCCGACTCTACACGTCGGCGAACATCAAGGATCAGGACGTGGAGTTCAGAAGGCGATAGTTTCGTCTTGAGGGATACTCTGCAAGTAACCCATCAGTAAAATTCGTGCGAAACCTCCCTGAAGAAAATGCATACCCCTCGAAAACGGCCTCGACGCTACCTCGGACTCTTGCGGCTACATCCTTCCACCCAACGTGTAGTATCCACCAGCTAAGTGTCAAAAAGCGCATTTCAGTCTCTTCCGATACGCCTTCAACTTCTTCATCCCAGTCCTCTTGGCCTGCGCACCACGTTGGCCACAACGCCTCAACGTCAATGACACGAGACACAGCCTCGCGGAGAATAAGCCCAGAAAGCGTGGGCGCTGCTTCACGGATGCGTTCGGCTCGTTCAGCAGAAAGGACCGAGGCGAGGTAGCGTTCGCGTGCCAACAGGGCTAGTTGTATGGATGTAAGGAGGGACAGCAGAGTGGTGGTGTAGAGTGTCGTCAGTGTGCGGGTTAGTGCTGAGATGTATAGGCTGAGCAACTAGAAAGGGATACTGAATATGACAACATACTTAACATTTTCACCTCTTTCCATAATTGCGCTTTCGTTCGCGTGCTACTCTCTGTCATGGAGGAAGACATGGTTGCGAGTGGTTCCTTGTTGGAGTGTAAAATGGAATTCGGTCATTCCAGATGGAAAATGCTCACATGAGAAGAGGTAGTAGGATTGTAGCTTAGTGAGGAGCTGGCGGTGGTAATGGAGTCCGAAAGTTGATTACCAGCAGAGGAAAGGAAGTCATGTGGTTGCTGCAGCTGCTCACTCGGACTCCTGTGGGATGAAGAGGTGGAAAAACGATCGACCCAGCTGCTGGTTGAAGCTGCCATATTCGAAGAAGTTTCGCCGTCAAAGCCTGAATAGGAGGACACCGAGGCAGACCCAGCATCTGAGTACGCATCTGAGACCGAGCTAACTTCAGACTCAGAGTGAGATCCTGGACGTTGGACATGGGATCGAGTATGGGATGCGCGTGAGAGTGACTGAAGCTCGTTGGTAAGTGACTCGACGTCCATCTCCTCGAGGATCTGCTCCGCCAGTGTAGGAATGAGTGCCATGATAGTGAAGCAGGCGTCATCATGGGTACTCTGAAAGCGTCTTCGAAGGCTAACAAGAGCAAGTAAATCAATCAAGGATACGTTGACCGAGTCTTCGGACATACGTCTCTCGTGCAGCCCTTTCCCTGACTACCTTCTCCTTCACTTCCTCCAATCTCTCGTTGACATAGCGGCTCACAGCATACGCTCCACAGAGCACGACAGATGTCTCAAATAGCCCACGACGCCGGTCGTATACGTACTTTCTTGCAGCGTCTAGCATGAGGAAAGGGCCCGGGTAAGTAACCGTTTAAGAGGTGTCGATGATATAAGCAGCAACTTGCTCTCGCTTCACAACGACGTTAACATTGACTGTGCATATGGATGCCTGCAAGTAAAATCTATTTGCTGCACTCCAAATGCACATTTTCAACGTCCAATATACTAAACTGCGGCCAACCTGGGGAATTCTACTTCTCCAGCCTGTACTCAACCCTGGCAACACCTTTTTGAATGCGCGATAAAGTTACAAGCAATCTGCTGCTAGTGGTGGTTTGGGAAACTGCTCAAGTCTTGTGGCTGGCTACACTAGAAATTGAATCAGGCCAGCTCTTTTTCTAGACCCACCTGGAACACTGACGATGACGTGGTGGTTGCAGCCACGAATTACCAGTGACATCCGACATCTCCTTAGGTCAAACAAGTTATCCATTGTCCAACAATATCGAATGATACTAGTGAGTCAGAATAGTTAGATAAATCTACAGCCGCTGGTTATTCTACTTCGAAATGACCTTCTCTACCATAGCCTTCGAGAGATGCCTTACTCTGGTTTACTGCGGCACCGCCTGGATGTATTTTGCAGATTTCCGGACGATGTCAAGAGCACCGCACTCGACTCGCCTTGCTAGCTCTGGGCAGGTGTGTTGAAAAACCTTGGACGGCGGTACTGAACTGGGTGACTGAACCAAGGGACCTTACAATAGAAACATCGTGGATATCGTGATACCTGGAGCTATGTCTGGCCTTTCAGCTTAGAGCAGTTTACGTCGATCTTCAACTTTAGGCTCGATCCTGAGAACAATCCTATTCAGTTCCTATCTCAAAGTTGTGACAAATAGCGTCAGGTAGATCTTTGATGATCGACAGAAAGTCGGGACCAATTCCGAGGCAGAGGCTTTGACGACCTGGAAACACCTCGACTACGAGAATGTGTTATCTCTGTGGAGCTGTCATTTAGGTAAAAATGTCGCTATGCCAGTGGTGACTCCATGGGTGGAGAATGGCTCGCTTAGTATGTACCCGCACCTGCATACAGAATGGTGAGCTTTTTTAACAGGAGTATTCATCGTGATGTTGCATCCTGCCTTCGGCACTGTGCGCCTGGCCCTTACTCAATCTGAACTGTTTCCGCCTTCGGTGCAGTGCATTCCACTTGCATGACTCATGAGGATCTCACCCGACCGAGTGGTGTCTAGACGCAGAAACCGCTCGCCCACACAATGGGCTCATTTATGGCAGTGGACAGACAACGGAACATCATGGAACTGCAGGCGAATCTTTATGTCACAGCCAGGGAAGTCCACGATGTATGACTCCTGAGAGTCTTCTTGAATTCAGCAAGGAAAATTACGATGATGACTCTCCCCGCCTCCATGTGAGGTAATTCTTGGACGCATTACCGTTGATTCAAGTATGTGCATTGCTTCCTGTATTTCCTCTTCGATCCTGCTTCTCGGGCGCTGTCAGGGCAATGCCGTACTTCTATTCTAGCAAGTCATCGATCACGGCTATTGCGCATGGATTTTTGTATGCACTCGGATATGCTGTATAGCGCTGATCAGCACTGGTATGTTATCCAACGTTGCTGGGCAGCCGACACTGCGTGGAACCACCTTCGAAAAGAACGTAGTTACTTTCAATTTTGCACAGACAGGCTGCAGCATTGGAAAGTACGTAGCAGATCGTAATATAAATGGCACCTACAGCGAATACTAAGCTGTAGCTTATATGTAAGTTTGGGGAACTTCAATGCCACTGGTTTTAGAATGTTCAGTGAATACCGTGACATTCAACGGAAGTTGCACGGGTGTACTGCGCTATAATGATGTGCTCACAGATCCTACGTAGGCGGTACTATAGAAGTTCTGTTCTAAGAAAACCAACATATCTCAAAGTAGGTCCGTTACATAATAAATAGCAATACGTAACTAAGACTGATAAGACTATCTCACGTTCGGGAACACTTCGGTTTCTTCCGGTCCCTTCTGGGAAGCCCCAGCGGTGTTATTTTTAACACCGCTTCCCAGACTGAGGAAAGTGCCTCACAGCCAGTGTTATCCTGATATTCTCATCTAGAGCCTGCGTTCTCTCCCAATTCAATTTCGAGCTGAGGTGCAGGCTGTTCTGGCGGGCTTGATCGCTACTACAACAACTCTCTTCTTGGGTCTTCCTAGCAGACTAGGTAAACATGACCTCCTGGATGCTTCCCACCTGGATCTTTCGTGTGTTGTTATCCAGGGCATGGGATGTCCAACCTAAAACAGAAGTATCGAACTCAACCCACTCCGAGTCGGATTCAGGTGATCACCATGGGTGAGTGACTCTCAGTCTCTCGCAGGTCTCCATAGAGACCAACCTTCAAATTTAGGCGCCTGGATGACCTTACTGCATATCTTGTCAAGGAATTCACTTATGCCACTGCTCAGGGCGGCTTTGGAGATGTATGGAAATGCAGATTGAATGGACGAGACAAAAGCTCCGATGTTCGTCTGTGGTTCGTATTGAATTCCTACCATCTAATAACGTGTCAAGGTGGCTGTCAAATGTGTAAGGATAGACATTTCGAACGACGATTTCAAGCGCATCGTCAACAAGGTTGGCTGATATGGTCTAGATTCCCTATAGTTCTTAATGATACGAGACCGTTCGCAGAGGTTGATGGACGACTTCTACAGGTGGAAGCAGCTTAAGCATGATCACATTCTTCCACTGTGCGGGATCTCCTACGGCTTTGGTCCAGTACCAGCCATAGTCTGTCCGTGGATGGACAACGGATCCTTGAGCACGTATCTCGATAAACATTATGTCGATCTCACTGAGAGAGACAAATTCACCTTGGTAAGTCCTGTCAGTAATACCGCACGACAGCTTACAAATGTTATCACAGCTTACTGATGTAGCTGCTGGTCTTCAATATCGTATGTAATGTCATTTCGCATGCATCGAGATAAGCTGAACATGGCTCTTAGTCCACTCTAAGGGAGTGGCACATGCAGACCTTACAGGCGTAAGGAAAATACGACTAGTATGCATGTGAACGTTCTCATTTTCCTCTCAGAACAATGTACTTGTCGACGCCAGAAAAAGAGCTCAGATAGCAGACTACGGGCTGTTCACCACGTGCTCCGACCTAAACGGGACTTCGTACATCAGAAGTAACGTGCGATGGGCTGCTCCAGAACTTTTCGATGTTCCCGACTCGGACACCGACGATACATGCAGCTCACCGAAGCTAGAAAGTGATGTTTACTCTTTTGGATGCATCGTATACCAGGTCTGTCAACGCCGCATTATTTACGCCGTTCCTATTCTCAATTAAGTCAGGTTTTATCGGGCCGTCAGCCATATCATGACATTCGCAGTGACCACCAGGTTGTTATCGCCATACTGAGGGGTGTCAAGCCTAAGCGTCCGGTGACCCCTGCCATTGAAGATTGTCACTGGGACTTCATCAAGCAATGCTGGCTCGAGATATCAAAGCGACCTCCAATTGCTGATATTCGGGATTCGATGAATCGTTGTAGAGGTGCTATGAGTTGACGTTCGTTGTTTTTTTAGTCAGTCGAGTTACCGACTGTACGGAAAGTGACGTTGTTAGAGAAATGTCGCGTTATAGTGCTACCAAAGAATCCGAACGTTACCATTTTAACGACATAATCACCCTCAAGGCCTTGCTACTATCTTGCTCTCCCCATCCCATAATTGCTTGGCCATGAGTTTCGACCAGGAACTACCATGATGGTTTGTCCGTGCCTTGAGAATGGAACAGTCGCCAACTTCATTGCTTCGCATCGGGATTTGAGTGCGGGGCATCAGTTGCAGCTGGTGAGTGTTTCAAAAGGAGTTATTTATCTTCGTGCTGAATTATACGCTAGAAACGACGTTACTGCTGGTCTCTGTTATCGCAAGTACTCCCACTTTGTTGAGGAGCATCACTCTCAAAGTCGACTACCGAAGTGGACTCGCAATCTATTGTGCACGGCGACCTCACTGGTGTGCATTTAGCTCGGGCAATACTGACCCTCTTCTGACGAAGCATAACAGTCAAACATTCTTGTTTGTGCACAAGAAAGAGTGCACCTGGCTGATTTCGGCCTTTCCGAGTTCATGATGTTTGCAGAACACTACATAGCGTCTCATTCCGTGACTGGAGCTGAAAGATGGGCGGTGCCAGACCTTGTCATCATCACTAGTTCTATGGATATCCGGAACTCACTTTGATGGCAAAACGATATGTATTCCTTCGACTCCATTATGTTTCGTGTGGGTCTAGCACTTGGCTTGAACGGCTGCGACCAACACAGTTCCAGATTTTGTCGGGCGTCATACCTTATCATGCATTGTCGAACACTCAAGTGATTGTGGCAATGACGAAAGACGAAAAACCCCGCCCAGAGGATCAGCAGAGTAGTGAGCGACACTGGAACGTTATCCAGCGGTGTTGGTTGCTGTTTGGAGGAAGGTTCTTCCGCACACCTTCTGATGACGCTTGTAAATTCTTGCAATATGTGAGCGAATCGATTGATTGACTCGGACTTTCCATTATGTATTTACACGGAATCGATGACTCAGTTAATTTTAATTTTGCTGCATCACTACTTGGCATTATTCTCAATAACTCCTAGTAGTGTTATATTACCTACCGTCGTCCAGGTCACATGTAAACTATTACGACCGCATTGGCATGTTGATGGACACTCGAGTGTTTGATATTTGTATTACTTTCTTCCAATAGAGTTTTTTTAATATATGAACTGATGTATGAAGCAGCACAGGGCTGTAGCATGCTCCACTCCAATACAGTCGGCGTCCAATCCTGCCTATCCGACTTCGGATATTTGGAGTCTCTGATGGCGTTGCTACATGATCTATTTCACACCGAAAAACCGTAGAGATCCACCTAATAAGCGCATGTAAACCTATATACGAGGCACCCACCAGCCGACTAATTGGAATGAGTATTGCACTTGTTCAGCTCCAGTTCTTTCAATGCCAGCCCTTGCGTTCTAAAGGATAGACACATCGACCTCGAAGCTCTTTCAAGCGGTTGGGAATGGCTACTTTAGCAGCCATCATCAACATTGAAATAGTTTCTCCGGTCACCCATCTATACAACAGCACTGTCACCCATCTATACAACAGCATTGTCACCCATCTATACAACGGCACTATGTAGTAATTTAACGGCATGGAGGAGTTGAAGAGATTATTCCAACACTCCCAGCGCCAGTTCGCGGCGGAACCCAGCATTACAAAGTTGGTGAACCGCTTCGCGGACTTGGAGACATTCGTTTGACACATCGACCGAGGTGTCTGGGGTAGGCCGCCGGATGAGTCCGACATGACGAATTCCACACTGTTCTACGCAGGTTTTCATGGATGGATGCGGGGCGATCTCCAGGAGGACAATATTCTCGCCCTCTTCATGTGCTAGATTCTGCACGATTTCGCCGAATTTCGTTGGGTGGAGAACATTGTCCCAAAAGTAGTCGCTATCAAGCGGCCGATTGAGCCAATAGCCGTCAACGGTGGACATTACTCGTGCTTCAGGCGACCTTGCATCTAACTTGTGGTCTAGGTTTATCTTCTCCAGTGCCGCCTTGAACGGTTTCTCGATCGGTTCCATCAATGGCGTGTGGAATGCGCATCCAACTTGAGGGAGCAGCATTGAAAATACACCAGAGAACGCCTTGGAGGTGCTCAGGAAAGCAGACATTGCGTTTATGAGAGTGCGAGTACCGGCGATGGCAACGGCGTGTGGAGAATGAAAGGACGAGATCCAAAGACCAGATGTCATCCCCGCTTGAAGGAGGACTTCGTCGATGACGAGCCGTGCTCGGCCTGCATTGACCGCAACGAAGATGGTGGCACCATTTCCCTCGACTTCAGACATCGTAGTAGCGAAGGCCGTGGCAATCCCGATTGCGGTTGTTCTATCGTAATGACCTGACGCATAACCCATCGCTATTTCCCCTACGCTGACACTTGTCAGTATTCTCAGCTCCTGATCATTGAAATTCAGTACTACCTTGTGCCAAGGACGAAATCTGCTCTAAATCCCAAACTCCGAATGAGGTCCCACAAGGAAATTTGCAAGTATGTAAAGGAGAGAATGACATCCTGTAATGGCCAAACACCATTGGGGTTCAGGGAGCACTCTACACCCGGAATGAAGAGCCCTGTACGGTCCAATAACGAAGGTTGGCCGTATACGTCCATCAGGATTCTATCATTTTCCTTGATAGAAGCAAGAAACAAAGGATATTGTTCTGCAAGCTGACGACCCATGGCTGGATGTTGGGACCCCATCCCAATGAACGCGACACAGAGCTTGGGATTGGCTTTTCTACCGGAAGGTGGACAGATCAGAATAGACCTCCGACCAGGAGGATGGTCACTCACTGACAAACGTCCTCGCGATCATCCAGCAATCTGACTGGTGGATTCTTTTTTGAGGCCACGAGCGCCGAATCATCACGCCGCTCCACGTGCCTCGACATGGCAGCCTGATCCCCTGGTGCAAGCGGACTGGGTGGATGCTGGTGATCCTGTGCTTGGTATAAGTATATAACATTCAGGATAGGACAGATACCTCAGCGTGCACGAGCATCATCATGATAGTTGATCGTGGATGTGCAGATGCCACCTTTCATAGTCAACCGACAAATTCGGAAATGAAAGAAAAAAAAAACAAAGAAAGCTTACGGCTGTCCCAAGGGGCTGTCTGCTAAACTTTCTACATCATGATAAGGCGAGTATTATCAAATGCAAGATTCCTCGCCGACTCCTCGCGCACCCGCGCTCAAAAAGCTTGTAAATCAATAAACCCCGAATAACGCGTCATCGATGTTGGGAATCGTAACTTTGCAAATATAGTACTTGGATTCGACCAAGTGTAGACCAGACGTTATCATCGTCTACATACTGGTACAGGTGTTATTTACGATAGGCACGAATACGATTTTTAAGGGTACTGGTGATAATGTGTCAGTGGGCATTAGGAACACTTTACAGAGGTCGACGATGCTGAGTTCAATCACTTTGACTAGGCGACTCCGTGCAGTATCATCCCGTTACAAAAAACCATTTTGAATAGTGCTTTGCTTTACGGAAGGCTGCTCTGAACTAGCCTTCTCAATCCTTGCGCGTCGTGAGCTGTTCTTGGCACAAATCGACATGGGAAGGGCAGCGGGTACCTACGGCCTCATCAGCGCAACATCTGTCAAACATCCAGTTAGTACGTACGATGTTAATCCTGATGCCCATTTGATTTGTGGTTCTTGTCCGATGGGTTTCTTGATAGTGAATGTTGCCAGTATGCATGTGATTGCACACCAAATTGACGCATCCCCAATGTCCCTGCCAGGACTTCAAGATGTAATGATTAGAAGAGCTCGAACACAACATGCGAGTTTGATTACCAGCGCCTACGACCAAAGCCAAATATCCAAGGCATTGTATCGTCGTTCAGTGTGCCATCAGCGTTCAAAAAGCGATCAGGACAGAAGGATTCTGGCTCAGGATACTTCTCTGGATTATGTGCCATGGCCCTAGAAAACAGCGATTACGACAAATGATTATAAAATTGAACTGCAACACAAACCAGACGTTGGGTAGGATTGACGCTCCTACCATAAGAAACCAGTTATGTACAAAGAACGCATAAAGCGGAGTAATAATGACACACCTTTGGGAATGAAGTAACCTTTGTAAAAGTCATCTTCCATATTGGAATGAGGAGCAGCTCGAAGATGTTCAGTTACTCCTGACATTGGGATGTCTTGGGAGGCTTACTTACCTAAGGGTGCAACAGGATGCCATCTTTTCACTTCTCTTAGAAGGGCTCCAACGTACGGGAGCGCTGGAAGATCATCAAAATTGGGAAGACGATCAAAGCCGACGACGTTGTCGATCTCTAACTGGGCACGTTCTTGAACTTCTGGGTTGTTCATCATGGCCAGAGTGAAAACGAGCAGATAGCTGCCAGTCTAGAAAATACAGGTGTGTCTTTGAATGAGCACTTGATAGAGCCAAACCTACAGTCTCGACAGAAGCTAATGTTTCAGAAATCATGATGGGCAAATCAGGGAGATGAAAATGGTGTCGACTGAACTGCGCGCACCAGCATAAACAGCGGCAGCGGAGGCTTTAATTTCTGTCACCATCTCTGGGTTGTCCGTGTCTTGTAATATCTCATAACGTTCCAGCGCGTCGGACACCATGCATGCCTGTGCAGTCCCATTCGCCTGTTTTAGTGATCAGCATATCTTCTCGCAAAGTGGAAAAGTTCAGCTTGCTCTGTTACGGATGACATAGTCATATGGCATGTCTAGTAAAACCTTAACATACTCCTTTGATAGATTTGCGTCTTTGAGGCCCAGGCCTGGAAACCAGGAAGGTAACTTCATTACTACCCAAATGCGAACATTATTATGTTGTTATGCTTGATTGCAATAATCAAGGCACTTACAGATCGGAAATGCAGCAAACAAAGCAGTCTTTTCTGGCGTGGCAACCCTTAGGAATAGGTCCAACGCGCGTTTTGCGGCATTGACAATAACATCGTCGTGCGATGTAACATCGTAATCGTACATCAGTGACATTACGATTGATGCGGCAAACCTGTAGAGCAGTAGAATCTGATAACATCAATAAAAGTTAAACCAGCACTGACGCTTCAAAGTGGCCGGCATAGTCTGCAGGATTTTCAAATATGCACGGAAGCATTTCATATGCTTTCTGTATTTGCTTCGGGCGGTAGGATATAGCTGCTTCAGGTCGGAAGACCTGATGGTAAAGACGCTCATGAATTTTGAACCTTGCCCCATATCTCATAAGCGCTGTCGCACAATCCCAGCCGAAGCTAAAAGTTTGCTAGTTTGTTAGTGATTGATTGAACACAAAGAGGACTAGTGCGCACAGGTCTATGGTGGCTATATATGGTCGATCGGAGTAGATCTGGGATCGACCATCAAGCAATTCATTCGCGACTTCCTCGGAATTCAAGGCGATAATATCCATGCCCAATGCGCTGGTATATACGATATCACCTGCAGTCTATCAGGACTCAAAGAAACTAATGACAAAGAATGAGAACACGCACCGTAGGTCTCTCGCATCTTGGTGTATGAAATCCAAGGTGCATCAGCTTTGATATCAAATACATTTCCGAGAAAAGGGATCGGAGTAGGACCAGGAGGCAGGCGCCTCTTGTAAGGTGACATCCATCGGGCGATTGCAAGGAAAGCCAATAGACTCGAACCAGTTGCTAGTGCAACGCCCTGTATCGAAAGGCCCATTATGATGGTGAACGTTAAGGTCGAATGCTTATCATTGAGAGTACTTATCACATTACAAAAGTAGGCTGTGCATGCAAAAGAATTCACAGTACGTACATACGAAGTTTTTTCAGGGACACTACGGAGGGTCGAGGACTCGAGTTGCCACGCCCTACCACACCTGGACGAAAGCCGGTTTCAGACTTTGCTACTGCTCTAAGCACTGATGCAGTCCCTCCACAATGTCCAGTGTTTCTACCGTCGGTGGCTAGCCACTGACTAGCCTGGAAACAAGGCTTGGCTCAGCCATTAATATTGGCGGTACGGCGGCGGCTGGCTTTTCCCATTGCTTACTAAGATAGAAGGTGCAACATGATTGGCTAGAGATGTGTACTACTCATCATGTCATCGAATATTTGATCGTCGTCTTCACCTTCTGCATCCAT